>SNVD02013903.1:0-84645 GCA_013180625.2 Boswellia sacra
TTGCATTTTGGAGGAATTTTTCTTTGTAGTACAACTGAAACATTTTCCTCCGCACTTACTTTCTGATTTCCTTTTAACTTTCTCTTGTTGGTGTATAACTCCTTGAGAAATTTGCATAACAAGTTACTTGCTTGAGAGCATCCAAAAGTGGTATATTTATCTTGATCTTGCGAAAAGTCTCTAAGATTTCCTGTTCTTGTTCCTCCTTCTTTGATTTTGCAAATCTGCTAGGAAAAGGTGGAGGAGTAACATATGAAGGAATTTGAGTTTTAAGGTCTATCTTAGAAGATGATGTTTTGTTCATGGTGGAAGTGGTGTCATCCCCTTCATTAGTTTGTGACTTTTTTTGTGGGACTTGTAATTGCTTTCCACTTCTCAAATTTATTGCACTAGCATTCTCTCTTGGATTGATCACTGTCTGAGAAGGTAATTTTTCTAAGCTTTGACTCTCGAATTTGCTCATGTTAGTAGCCAATTGTCCCATTTGATTTTTCAGGTTTTGGATACTTGCCCTAGTTTCCTGCTGAAATTGCATTGTGTTAGTAGCAAGTGCTTTAACAATGTCCTAGAGAGCCATACCTGAGTTTTGTGGAGCTAGTTGTGGTGCTGGTTGTGGTTGCATTTGAAATGGTTGCTGCACTCTTGGTTGATTGAAACCTGGTGGCCGGTTTGGTATGGCATTTGGGGCGATTGGTTGATGATTACTATAACTTTGGCTTGGTTGTCCTAGAAATCCACTCATGGCATTGGCTTGTTCCGTATCTCCTTCTTGCAAAGTTGGACACATATCGGTTGGATGCTCCGTGGTAGAACATACTCCACATACATAAGATTGATGCATATGTCCTGCAACCATTTTTTTTATAAGAGAGGTAAGCTCAAAAAGTTGTTGTTTAATGTTCGGGGTACTTACCTCATTTACTCTCCTCGGTAGTTGTGGCTCAAATTGGCTGCTGAATTGTTGGGAGTTCGCTGCCATGTCGCTAATCAAATGTCTTACAACTTTCGGTGTTTTATTAACTAGTGCTCCACCACTAGCAGTATCAATGATACTCCTTTCCATTGGTAGGAGACCCTCATAGAAATATTGAATAAGAAGTCCATCACTAATTTGATGGTTTGGACAGCTAGCACATAACCTTTTAAATCTCTCCCAATATTCATAAAATGATTCTCCATTGTGTTGTCGAATGTCACAAATATCTTTTCTAATGTTTATAGCTTTTGAAATGGGAAAGTATTTCTCTGAAAAGAGTTTACTTATCTCATTCCACGTGGTGATGGTACCCGATGGTAGATAGTATAGCCAATCTTTCACCGAATATGCTAATGAGAATGGGAAAGCTTTCAATTTTATTTGCTCCTCAGACACGCCAGTTGGCTTCATACTTGAGCATACCACATGAAATTCTCTGAGGTATTTGATAGGATCCTCTCCTGCAAAACCATGAAATGTAGGCAAGAGACGAATTAGTCCAGATTTAAGCTCAAATTCTACCTCAAGGTTGAGAGTTATGCACAGCGGTTGTTGATCAATAATTGGAGCCGCTAACTCCTTAAGAGTCTGATTGTTTTGCATCGCCATTACTTCCGAATCAGATTTGATTGAACTGCAAGAAGATGGAAGGGAAGTATGTCGTGCGAGGTCAAATTCTGGAGGTGGAGTTGAAATTGACTGATTTAGTCTTAAATTTGAGGATTCCAGAAACTCCTTGATTCGTTTAAGTCGTTGATCCGCTTCTCACTCGGACATAAAAGCCTAAACACAAACAATCAGAAAATAAAAATCAAGAATCAGTAGTAAAAATAGAATAACAAATTGATTAGAAAATCAATCCCCGGCAATGGTGCCAAAAACTTGATGCGTTCGAAACTAGCAAGTATACTAGTCGCACAAGTAATAAAGTGATGAGTAAGATATCGTTCCTACGAGGATTGATTCTTATTAAATTTTTTATTCGAAATCGAAAACAGAATAAATGGGGGGTTTTTGTTGATTGATTAACTAATGAAATATTAATGCAAGTAAAGAATAACACAATGCTAACTTAATTGAAGTGAGAATTAATCACTGACGGAAATCTGGTTAAGGGATCATTCTCTGCCACAAGATATGGATTTGCGAATTAATCATAGAATGGTCATCCAATTACACCATTGAAATTATCAACCGTAGATAACAACAAGCTCTGTTATCCCAATCTTTCCTTACTTGTTGTTAAATAAAACAGGCTCTTTATTTAATCTCTATCCATTAAACAACCTAGAACAAGCTCTCTAAATTTAATTCAATTGATGCATTACGATAAGAAAGATAGGTTGATCTAAACAATAAACACACAAGCTCGGATTATTTAACTTAGGTTGTATTCTCCAATTGCAATCTCTGATCACAATTTTGCTACTAAGGATTAGAAATTCAAGACAATTACGGATTAAAAATTTCTACTCTAGCGATAGACAACAACCAGATTATATTCAGTTGGCCATTCCAAATACAATCAGCAAGCAATCACAAGCATTAGATATGGGAAAATACAAGCAACTTCAATTAGAGAATTGGATAACAACTTCTTGCACAATCAACTCACAAAAACCATATCAAGGGCTTTGAAATCACCCTCAACCAATTCAGATTCAGTTACACATGTTTAAAAACAATACAAATACAATACAATATGAAAACATTCCAGAAAATGAAAAGGAAAGGGAAAACTTAGCAAATTTGATGAAAATCTCTTAAGATTGTAGTTCTTCCTCTTTCCAAGCCTTCTTTCTCCTTCAAGAACTCCAGGAGATGAGAGAAATCCAGAGCTAAAGCCTCCAAGTCGTTTCCCCCTCTTCAAGTTATTCAAATAAAACCCTAAAATATGTTTATATACTCTGCTACAGTAACCTGCTACAGTGTCCCGTATTATACATGCTACAGTGATTTGTGGAATTACATTTCTACACTTCTCACACTGTTTTGATCATAACTTTCGGTACACTGAATGGATTTATGAACCGTAAATTTATCTAGAAAATAGACTTCGAGAGCTTTCCAACGGTATATAACATGTTATCCGGTTCATTGTATATCAATACAATTAAATCCGAGAAGATAGTCAACTAGCAGAGGTGAAAATGAAGGGTTTTACTTCACATTGGTGCAAGTTCCTCCAAAAACTCCTACAAACATCAAAACCACACAAAAACATAAAAAATACCAAGGATTATAGCAAATAAACATAGATGAATTGATATGAAAAATGATACATAAATAGACACCTATCAGTTGGTGAATAGGATATTGCTACAAAGGTTTCGATTAAACTTGAATTTTTGGCCTGACTAAATTTTTGTCTATTGATGTTTATATGAAAATTGTTTGGGGTTAAAATGGATCCAAGTAAAGGATTGAAAGGTAATCTTTATTGGTGCTTGCTTTGGAACAAAGCCCACGGGCTAATGAGAAAGCCCAATACTTCATACAATATGCAATGCACATCAAATAATGATGTCAAACAAATGCAATCTACCATGGTGCCTATAAAATCATGTAATATACAATAAACAACATTGATTAAAGACCTATCTAATGTAACATGCAATTACCAAATTTAAATTAAATTTTATCAAAGTAGCTACTACTTCATGTGATAGGTTGTATTGATGCAAATACATGAATATACAAAATTCAATGAAGTATTTTGAGGTTTAAGCCCATATATTCTCCTTTGAAGCAAAGTGAACCCAAGCTACCTATGAGGCACTTACACTGGTTGAGTTATGGTTGGCATGAAGCAAGGTATGTGAGGTCTATTAAGTTTAGAGTGTCTTTTAGGTTGTGTCCCACTTAGGGGGATTCTAAGCACATTAAGGCATTTAAGGCCTAAGGACATTTGAAGAAGTTAAAAAGCCCAAACAACCCTAACTTTATATAAACTTTCATTTTATTTTTATTTTATTTTGTTAATCATATATACTATTCCAAAATATCGTTTAAATTTTTTTTAACACATTAGCAAAAGTAATCTATCTAATTCTATTTCATTTCTTGTTCTTCTTTACGTAAAGCTTGCAAATACATAATATCACTGCCTATCTTTCCCTCACAACCAAAAACACTTCTTTAACTCTAAAAGGGCCTAACGGGAGCAGCATAATCAACTGACTAAGCTATTTCAATAATTGGTTGAGACTCATCGCTAATAATGAAAGCCAAACCTAATGAGTTCTTTGATGCGTAGTTCGTAGATAAGAGCTTCTCTAGCCGGTGGGTGCATCATCACATCATAAGACCCTTTTGCCCGCAACCCAATCGTCTTATTGAGCCTTATGGACATGCCAAAAAGGGCAATATTACAAGGAATCCTGAATGATATCAGAAAAGATAGACCACACTCATAATCTAGTTTAGTTGAGTCCAGTCTAAGAAAAGTTACTTACAGACCTACTATATAAGCATTACTATATTAGAACCAAAGGTTTTTTATTGACCTAGCTACAAGTATAAGGATGGGACCCTATAATATTTAAAGAAAAAATGTAGAACATAAAAGGAAAAGAACATAGAAATTACTATTCTTAGAATCAAGAGAGGAATAGCCTCTTTTGGGTTCCCCATGCTACGGCTACTGCTATAGCATCACATGTTATGATCCTCTTCTCTGAGCCGCACTTGGCATCTTAGTTGTTTTCAACTATTTTTTTATATTTCACCAATTATTTCCTTAGATAGATGATTTAGAGTTAAACACACAATTTTCTCTTCTAAAAGACCGACAATCTTTCACATTAGAGTAGTTATAAAACCTGTGATTTTCTCAAATAAAAATACTTTATGGTAGTTTTTTGCTACCTTTAGAAAAATCTAGAGTAGATCTTATAGCTAGAAATATCCTCTTCCATATTACAATTTAACCATTAAGCATCCATGGAAGTAATGCGTCAGACTTCATAATTTTTTAAGGCATCCTTTGAAACTTCGAAGAAGAGGAAACCAAAACTGCACTAGACTTCATACTTTTTCAAGGTAACAATCAAGAACAACTTCACGACTTACTACCAAATTTTGCTTCAAATTTTTATTCAAATGGACATTTTCTGAATTCTATTAGAATGGTTTCCAATGGCAACAACTGTTCCAGACGTCTTTAGGTTTATGACAACAAGGTTACGATATGGTGTTTCTTGGTCTTACCTCAAACTAGTACAGACTAACTCCTCGAACTCAAGTGAGATATTTTTTCAGTATTAGAGAAAGACATATGTGTTATTCCATAAAAGTAAAAGACTATTAAATTTATCATTCATTATAATTTTGATTGTATAATAAGGATATTGCTTTCTTTTTCTATGGTATAAAAAATAGGTCTTAATGATCTTGATCTTGATAACATTGAAAAAAATCATTGTTGATCTTTGTAATTTTGGAGAAAAGATTAGTGATAAGAATCAAGTGGCTATCCTCTTGGATTCTATTATATATAGTAGTGATAGTCTTGATATGAACATGTTCTTAGGGCTCTAAGATCAAGAAGCTTAAGATTAAGATTGAAAAGAAAACTAGAAATGGAACAATATAATCACCATACAAAAATTTGGAAAATAATGATAATCACACGTTATTATTTGGTCAGTAATATGGAAATATTCTATGTAGTAAATATTGATGATTCTTAGATGTTGAATTTTCTATAATTATTAAATAAGAAAGAGCAAAAGAGAAAGGGCAAATTGAGATCAAAGTCTAAATTCAAACAAAGGAAGAGATGTTATCTCTATAAAAAAAAGATGGTCACTTCAATTATGATTGTGGCATTTGATGACTACACACGCGTAAAGGTTATGACAATATGAAACACAAATCTAAAGGTGAATGGATCCTTGATTTAGGCTTTACATTTCATATGTGCCCTAGGAAAGAATATTTTGTTTTATATCAATCTATAAATAAAGGAAAGGTTCTTATAGGCAATAATGTAGCATGTGCTATTATGGAAATCAGTTCTATCAAATTTAGGATATCTGATGTGCCCAAAAGAATATTAAAGGAAATTAGGCATGTTATTGATCTTAAGAGGAACTTAATTTCCTTGGGAACTTTGGATAAGTTTGGTCATAAATTTAAAGCTTCGTATGGTATCTTATGTGCGATAAAAGGAGTGTTAGTTGTTATGAAAACTAAAAGTCAAAATAGGTTATTTGCATTACAAAGGGAAGTCTTTACCATTGAATTTGTTGCTAGACATGAGATTTATACAAATAAAATCAAACTTTGGTATCAAAGGCTTGGTCATATTGGTGAGAGAGGTCTAAAGGAAGTATGTAATCAAACCCTATTTTGTGGTGATTATGTGGGTAAGGTTGAGTTCTGCGAACATTGCATCTTTATAGAAAATAAAGTCGACTAAAGTTCTCAATGAGTATTCAATACTATAAAAGGTACTCTTGATTATTTACATTTAGATCTCTAAGGTCTAGCCATGAAGCTTAGACATGGTAGTACTAAAAACTTATTGAGCTTGATAGATGACTCAAGGAAGGTTTTTATTTATTTGTTAAAGCGTACGAATGAAGCACTTGAGAAGTTTAAACAATGGAAGTAGCTTGTATAAAATCAAACTATTAAAAGAGTGAAGAAACTCAATATAGTCAATGGTCTAGAGTTTAGTAGTTGTGAACAAGGCTTTCATCCTGCCATAACGTTTTGTGACTACAACACTATATCAAGGTCTTATCATCCTAAAGGAACACAGATCAAGCCACAAAGGTAAGTTTGGGGAATGAAATGGAGTCACTACCCATGTTTTAACCATGGGAAAACATCGAGTGAGGGCAATTTGATTCCTTGCTTTTGGACCTAAGCTACCTTTAGCTCTTCCTTGCCCTACTGTGAATCCAGCCTCCACTTGGGTTTGCTAAGTCCAAAGTTTTTATCACATTAATGTTTATCCCATTTGATCCTAACTCATTTTAACACACAATTGTTTTTATCTTATTCAACATGTGAGGTGAATCATGTTATACGTTCAAAGAAAAGAGGGAGGATAATAGAATTATATATCCAAAAAAACATTAGGGAATGAGGAAAACAATTACATCAATTCTTATAAAAGTTCATAAAATAAAATGCATAAATAAAGAAAAAGACAACAATTCCCAAAAAGTAATAATAATGGATAATTTAAATAAATAGTAATGCTAGACTTACAATCTTCAAACAACCTAAATTCTATAACATGGTGCCACAGTTTACATGGCAAAATCTTAATAGAGATGTAAATTCTATCATTCTTTTTTGTTTTTTTCTCCTTCAATGAATTTTTGCTATGTAAACTATCATATTAGGTTGTAGAGTTTAAGTTGTATAAATGCTATAAATCTAACACTACTCTTAAATGGAATATAAATATAACTAAATAAATCATAACAAATGCATCATAAAGCAAGTAATTGTTCATATAATAAATTAAAACACAAACAAACAACGTGGAACTATTTAAGCAATGAATCCCTTTACCACTATTTGTGAGTCCCTTCATTACTTATTAAATCCCAATTCACAAATCACAAAAAGAAGAAATGTAGAAGAAGAGAAGTATTCATGAAGCATAAAAAAACATAAAGTGTGAATAAAATCCTAATCATGTTTCTAACACCAAGCCTATCATGGAACTAAACAACCAGATAAGAAAAGAACAAGATAAAGGATGCATATTATGTATAGAAGAGAAGAAGAAATAGAAACATACTTTAACAACCACAACTCGAAGCGCAGAAAACATAAATATAAGCACATATAAAGAAGAAAGAAAATGATTTATAACCAAGGCATAATTCCTAAGACATGTTTCTAAGTATTTAAATCCTAAGCATGTTTCTAGCATATAAGCATATATCAAAACATAAATAAACCTAAGACCTACATTCTAGTATATCAAGCATAAAGAAACCTAAACACGCATTCTAGCATATAAAACATAAAGAAACCCAAATATGCATTCTAGTATGTCAAACAAAAATGCCCTAAAACTACCCAGATTTTAGTACTACGAGAAGCAAAATCTTGACTTAAAAGGGGGCCTTAGTATATTCTAAAAGGCAACTAAGACATCGAGAACTCCTCCAAGGAACTTAACAAAGGCATCTGAGTTCTCTTAAATTTCTTACTTTTTGGATTCTGAAATAAACACCAAAAAAGGTGTAAGAATCAATAGATTTCAATGGTCTTAGTGAACAGTACCCGTCCCTTTATATAGTCTTTAACATGGCTCAGAAATTAATGCATAAGTAATATGGGATCCCATGCCAACTAAACCTAGATCACAAGCATGTGCTTATTGTTAAGATGAAACCCTAATCGGCATGCATACACCTATCTATAAGTGTGAAACCCTAGGGACAAGCGTGCGCCTCTTTCAGACAGGCGTGCACCTATCCTTATCTTTATTTGAACACTTCCCATTATGCATAAGTGCCTATAAAGAGCATTGGAGTGCAAGGTAGTACCACAATTCCTAATTTCTCACCATACTTTCTTAACATAGACTGGCACCTATTTGGCTTCCCTGACTATCTCTTTCTACACTTGATTGCCGTCTCTGGTTATCATCATCAGGCGTACTCTATAGCAAAATTCTAGTGCTTATAGTAATCATGAGTTTGAATCATATTACAAGAACAACCCTAAGTAGAACGGGGTGGCAAAGAGGATGAATAGGACTTTGATTGGGAGAGTAAGGTGCATACTCCTAATATGAGACTTTTAAAAGAGTTATGGGCAAAAGCTATAAATATTACAAAAAATTTGTTCAATAAAAGTCCATAAATAACCATTGAGTTCAAGACACCAAAGGAAAAATGTTGTGCTAGACCACTAAGTTATGACAACTGGAGAATTTTTGGTTGCATAGCCCATCCAAACATCAATGATGGGAAGTTGGAGCCTCAAGCATAAAAATTTGCTTTTGTGGGTTATGTAAAAGATACTAAAAGCTACAAATCATAGTACAAAGGCAATGGAGTATCAAAGAATAATAGTAGTAAAGATGTTGTCTTTAATGAAGTTGAAATTCCTGATTTAGCTACACAACCTGATGAAATTTATGAAGAAGATAAATTTGATGGACTAGTTTAGTGTAATTAGCTTTAAGATGAAGCTTACAAGAGTTGTTAGTAGGCCAAAAAAAAAAAAAAAAAAAAAGATAATGCATTGATGTTGAGCAACAACCACCACAACTGAGTTATAGTATTGCAAGGGACAAAGAGAGGAGGCAAGACTAAACCTCCTATGTGGTATTGGTTCTCTAACTTAGTGGCTTATGCTTATAATATAGTTAGTGTTGTTGATAGAAATGAGCTCCTAATATACCTTAAAGTCATGAATTGTGATAAGTCCACCAAATGCAAATAGGCAATGTTAAAAGAAATTAATTCTTTGTATAACAAATAGATTTGGGATTTGGTGGATAAACCAAAAAATCAGAAGTCTATAGGTTGTAAATGGATCTTTAAAAGAAAAAAGGAGTATCAAGTGTTGATAAGAGGTACAAGGCTAGGCTTGTGGCTAAGGAATTCGCATAGTGTGAGAGAATTGACTACAACAAAATTTTCTTCATTATTGTAAAGTAGACTCCAATTAGGGGTTTTCTATCTCTAATGGCATGTTTTGTTGTAAAGCTTAAGCAAATGGATGTAAAAATTGCTTTCTTGCATGGTGAGTTAGAACAGAAGATTTAGGAAAGTAAAAGAGGTTATGTTTGCTTATTGAAGAAATTATTATATAGTTTGAAGTAAAGTTCAAGGCAATGGTTTTGATTGGGGCTTCCATCCTGCTAGAGCGATTGCAACCACAACACTGTGTCAAAGTCTCTTTTAAGACTTAAAGGAACAAAAATTAGTCATAAAGACTAATTCGAAGAAAATGTGTCGCCACCCAATCTTTCATTGGGAAACAGATTGGATAGGGGAAATCCGATCGTTTACTTCAAGACCTACACTATCTTCGTCCCTTCAGAGATGGGTTCAGAAGTTTGGTATGAGCCTTCGACTCGTCCAAATATAAATTTGGCCTCCACTAGTATACACCAAATTAGAATGTTTTAATTCATTTTTATAGTCCACTTAATGTTGATACGTTTTACCCACTCAAATTTGTCCATTTTCATCTTATTTAGTCATGTGAGTTGAGCAATACAATAATGATAAAAAAAAAACCATCCATTGAAAGAGGAAGGAGAATGGAGTTACAACCCTTCTCAAACATGGGGGAATAGGAGTGGGATTACAACAATTCTTATGAGATTACATGAAAATAAAATTAAGAAAGAAGAAGTACATCTCAATCACCCACAAGTTTAATTGAACAATTATGACAAATAAAAGCATTAAATTCATAAAGGTACTAAAGACTAAGTAAAACATTGCAATATCAAAACATGCATAAAATCATACTAGTCATGGTATAACCAAAGTAACAAACATAACAACTCATGCATAAAGAGGGAAGCGCATTGAAACAAATATGGACATAAAGGAAGAAACCGCAATAGAGCAAATCAGGCATAAAAAAAAGAGAGAAAGCATAAAAAAGAGCATGTTGCATGATCATAAGCATAAACAAAATGAAAAGAAGAAAACATAACAAACGATAATCAAAGGGAGAACAAGACTTTAATTTTCAAAAGAAATGAGAATTTGTCAAAGTGATGGTCTCTCATCACCATATATGATCCCACACACCACTCTAGCCATTTTCATAACTTTTAGAAAAAGGAAAATGAAAGATGGAATAAGAAAAGAGAACAATTCAAAAGATAGACAAAGCATGAAAAGGAAATAAACTACAAGACAAATAATTTGAAACGTGACGAAAAAGGTTTAAAGCAAAGAAAGGAAATCATGACAACAATTTCTAGATAGCAGCTGAATGGCTAAGCAAGAGAACCGATTGGTGGAGCTCTTGGTTGTCCCAAATTCGATCGATTGTTCATGAACAACCGATTATTAGTCCATGAATGCAGAAAATTTCTAGTAATTTTCAATGACAATGCAACAAAATTATAAACATAATACCTGACCAAAAGCAAATAGAAAAGTTAATAAACAAAAGAAGCATATTCAAAACATAAGAAATAAAAGAAAATAAGAAAGAGGCATAAAAGGCTTGATATGGCAATCTTTGGGAATGAACCTATGAAAGAGGTAAATTCCTTCAACTTGGAAACATATCTATTACTTGGATCATTTCTATTTATGCCATGTACCTTTGTACAATAATTTATGAATTAAGTGATGTCTATCAATTAGCTTGGGAATGAGAGAATGTCACTTATGGATTAAGTGGCATTCTATTCATTATGCCTAAAAGATAAGAAAGAGAAGTAGAAGAAGAAAAAGAGAAAAGAGTGCAATAAAGCAAAAATGCAAGAAAGAAAAAGCGCATTAAGTTAAAGAAAATACACAAAGAAGAAGAAAAGAGAGATTAGATTTGATAATGGATCCTTCATCACCAAATATGATCCATTCGTTATCAAATTAAATCTTAAAACAAAAGGGAAGAACAAGAGAAACATAAAGTAAAAATATAAAAGGAAATGAGGAAGGAAGAATCATGCTCGTAAAGAAAAGAAAAAACTTAATCATATTTCTATAACAAGCACAAGCCTAAACATGTTTCTAAATATAAAGAAACACCATGCATGATAAACAATTATCCTAACATGTTACTAAGGAAAATAGAACAATTATCCTAGCATGATTCTAAGAAACAAACAAAAGGAGAAAGACTTAACTTAATGCATGCCGCATCGAAAGCTAGCAAATCAACAAACACATCACAACATTCAAAGAAAGAAAGAAGAGAATATAGAAAGATTGCCCTCAGGATGTACTTTTTCAAGATTTTGATCAAAGAGAAATGACCTCAAAATATTTGACTAAATGCTCTTCAAAGTGTTTTTCACTCTAGAAAGCTTTATTAAATCTCTCTAAATCCCTTCTCTAGGTGTTTTAGAATGGTGAGTGTGGTTTGGGAAGTTCCCATGAATGTTTTGTTGCTGTCTTAGGATAGGAATAGGGAAGGTTGATATAGAGAGCCCTTCAAATGGTGAAAGGATGTCTAAATAATGTGGGATTTGGGTGAAATTGGCTTTTAAGGGCGAAGGACAGCTGATTGGCTGTGGGAACAACTAATTGGTTGTAGGCATCTATTGAGAACAACTGATCAACTGTGGTGACAATCAATTAGCTGTGGGGGATCATTGATTGGTTTTGGGGGCCACTGACATTCGAAAACCTATTAAACCCTAATGCTGTAAGCACTAAGTCAACTGCACTATTTTGGCTATAACTTTTTGGTACAGAACTTTGATTCATGAACCATAAAATTATACATAAACTAGACTTTGTAGCTTTGTAATGGTATATGACTCATTTTCTAGTTCATTGCAAATGTTTTTCTAAAATTCTGACAAATTAGTTGTTAAGTAAATGTACAAAATGACTGATTTTGCTTCAACTTCCTATGTGGTATTTTTGTGCATTTTCACTCTTCTATCACTCAAGGGTTCATTTGGACATTTTCTTTGCTCAATCATCATTGGTTATCATCATCAGGCTTAAAAACCATAAGAAAAAATTCAGCACTTGCACAGTTTGATACATTTATAACTAGGAATGGTTTCCTAAATATATTTTTTTAATGATAGATTTATTTACTACAAGGAAACTACAAGTTTGGATATGGTTTACTTGAGTTTGTATGTTGATAATATGCTCATAGCTAGCAAATAGAAGTTCAGAAATTGAATGAGTTGCTACAAATTGAGTTTGATATGAAAAACTTAGGAAAGACTAATAAGATTCTCAGAATGGATATTCATAAGGATAGAGACATAGGTACACTTTGCTTGTCTTAAAAATTTATTTGCTTAAAGTCTTAATCATTTCAAAATGGAAGATGTCAAGGCAGTTAGTGCATTGTTAATGACACAATATAAGCTCTCATTTGAGCAATGAAACAAGACAAATGACGAGAAACTACAAATGAATAGGATTCCATATGCAAATACAATGAGGAGTGTGATGCACTTGATGGTATGCACTCATCAAGATATTGCTCGTGCTGTGTTAATTGTCAACAAGTTTAGGAAAAATCCAAGAAAGGTTTGTTGGGATGCTGTTAGGTGGTTGCAAAGACACTTGTAAGGATCAACCGGTAGGGGATTGGTGTTTAGATAAACAAAACAAGAAGGAATTGTTTTCAAAGTCTTTGTAGGTATTGATTATGTAGGGGATCTTGACAAGAGAAGGTCTCAAATAGGCTATATGTTTATGTTTGGTGATGATGTACCAGTTTGAAAGCTCAGTTATAGTCTATGGTTGCTCTATCAACTAAAGACTCAGAAAATATAGTTATTACAAAAGCTATAAAAGAAGTTTATGGCTTAAAGGCTTCGTAGTTGAATTTCAAGTATCACATCAGTCTTTGACTATGTATTGTGATAGCCAAAGAGCAATACATCTCATAAAGAATCAAATGTATCATGAATGAGCAAAGCATAATGACGCGCAATTGCATTTTGTTTGTGATATTATAGTTAAAGGACTTGTGAAGGTTGAAAAAATTTTATTACGTGATAATCCAATAGATATGGCTACAAAGGTAGTTCCTATGGTTTGGACTTGTCAAGGGTCTTGGACGGTGTTCCTTGATGAGCTCTATTGGAGAAAGATGGTGTTACTTGATGAGCTCTATTGGCAGAAGATTGCATATTTATATGAAGCTGAAGAATTTGAGATCCAAGTTGGAGATCTTATATAATTTATGGCTCTCAAATTAACCTTGTGACTTAGTTTTTTTGAAGTTGTTTGTTTGTCATAACAGATGTTAGCTAGTTATAATTGAGGTGTTAGACATGAAAAAAATTGTTTGGTCACTGGGTGAGGTCTTTTTGGGAAGGCATCCTATACATTATAAATAGGTTCTAATAATTAAAAAAATGCTTGAGAAAATTTTAGGGTCGGTTTTGAGAGGTTCCTAAAAACGTAAAAATTCTTAGAAACAGAGAGTAAGCTAAAGAGAGAGCTCCTAGATCATACAATAAGGGTAGTTATTTGCTATGTAATTCATATTTTGTAGTGGAAATTCTTCTACAGTTCTCCAAAAAGATGTAGGCTCGACATGAACCAGAACACTTACCTCTTGTTATTCTCTCCTCTTCTTGATTACTTGCTTGATTATTCATCAGTTTTTTTTGAATCATTATCTTCATTAATTGCTTGTGATCTTGAGTTCTAAAGTTCTGATTTAAAGATCCTAATCTCAACATATATACATATTCTTCTTCTATCAAATGTCCAAAATTTATTGCACTGTACTCCTTAATTACTATATTGTGAAGAATGCTATTTGACTTTGGCACCTCTTTGTTTTTTTTGAATCAAACTTGGAGGGACGTCTATGTCACTATTGTAAGATTTAAATATCAACGAATGTGTCAATCATTTTCTATCCTAATAGAATTCGACAAGAACTGGACTAAACACTGAAATAAGATAACCAAGTGGAGAAGATAAAGAAAGGAAAGGACAAATGAGATGAACAAGGGATCATTTTCTGTTCTAATAGTATTAAAATTCCTACTATATTTAATTTGAATAGATAACCTGGCTCTTTCAGCTAGAGTTAAGAAAGTCTCTTAACGTCGAATTTGATTTACCAAGACAAGAGTGTTTGGTATTCTTATTATGTAGAAGTCAATCAGCAGCAGATATAGTTTCTTCTTATCCAGTATAGAGTTGACAAGTCTCCTATTTGGAATAGGAAGCAGAAAGATCCATGGAAGAGTCCAAATGGGAACAAAATCATCTAACCAAGGAGATCATATACAAAAAGGGATAATTCTACAAAAGAAATAACTCTATTCCTAAATGGAATAAATTCAACTCCTATGGTTCCTACCGAACAGGAATTCTTCCAAGATTACAATTCTTGCTATGTGTTGCGAGAGGAGAAGGCAAGAGTCTGTTAGTCATGGAGTGGAGGGATGAAAACAATTTAACAACACTATGAATGGATACTTTTTGAACAAAGATCAAAAGTGCTAAGACTCTCGTAAATTGGAATCTGAAATGTAAGGTAAGCTTACACTAAACTCTCCATACAAATTATATCACCTTTGTCATTGACTCGAGCGAGTGTCCGAGAGCCTTAGCCGACTACCCTCGTACACCAAGATTTTTGAAAAAATAATCCGTGGCGTTGGATGGGCTTAAAGGAGAAAAAGGGGATTTTTAATTAGCATTCCAGTGGTTTGGCCAAACTTAATATTAATCTAATATTTTTGCAAACTAACACTAATTTCCCCACACGTATACCACTGTTATGTTAACCGCACTATAAAAACCACCCAATATAATAAAATGTTTCTAAAACTGTTAAATAACCTTTTCCCATTACTTAACCCATTGGATAGATGCTCCTCCACATTGAATTTTTTTTTAAATTTTCTTCGTTTTTATTTTTATTTTATTTCTAATTATTTTTTAATTCAAACACAAAGTTATAGAAAAAATTCAATACTGTTTCATTTCCCCAATCTTTTCACACTTTATGAACCTCAAAAATTTAGTCTCTCTCTTATTTTCATATATCGTACAGTAATTTCTCTCTACCGAAATAATTAATTTCTACTCAAAGTAAAACTTTTATAATGTTTTATCTTATTTTTATTATATTATAATAGAATTATCGTTTCTTTTCAATATAGAATTTATATTTTAAAAGTCAAGAAACATAATGTGCCTCTAATTTAGATGTGTTTTATTTATTTATTTTAAAATTAATAAGATCTTCTAGTACCATTGTGGTTTACCAAATTTTTTTTAAAACCTTTTTAGACCTACCTCCCCAGACATTTGACAACACATGGAAGGATAATATGACTCCACAACGTACCTACTTAGATATAAAATCCTATTAATTAATTAACTTTTATGCTAAGATCCTTGCCCTTCATGAAGCAAGTCGAGAGTGTATATGGCTAAGATCTGTCATCCAGCATATTCAAGGTACATGCAAATTACCCTCCACCTTAGACTCTTCTACACCAATATTTGAAGATAATGTTGCATGCATTGCTCAAATCCGAGGAGGATATATCAAGGGAGATAGAACTAAACATATCTATCTAGAATTCTTCTACACTCAGGAGCTTTAACAAGATAAAAAGATTGACGTCAGGCAAATATGATCTAACAATAATTTTGTTGATCTGTTCACCAAAGCATTACCGACCTCGATATTTGAGAAGATGGTTTATGGTATTGGTATGCATCGACTTTCTAAGCAACCAAATTAATTCTTGTCGCATTGAGGGCAAGAAGTCATCATGGGGAGCATTATGAACATATGTGTATTGTACTCTTTCTTCCTTGACCAAGTGGGTTTTACTAGAAAGGTTTTTAATGAGATAGTCGTAGTCCAACTTCATTTTAAAGTTCGCATAATTGTGTTTCTTTTCTAAGATTTTTATCTCATTTGGGTTTTTTCTTAGTAAAATCAAATATAATTATCTTAATCTGATGAATATTTATTATATTTGATAAAGTGCTAAATTTTTCAAGGGAGATTGTTACCTATAATGAAATATTTTAACACTTTATCCTCTTGAATCTTGTGCATTGCCATTATCTTTTCCATATAATTAAAGCCGTAGCTCTATCTTTATCATATAATTACTGTGGTAGCTCCTATAAAGTCAAAAATGTTTGGCTTAAAATTTTATATATAAGGAGCACTTTGGGTGCATGAAATGTATGTGCACTTGTTAAAGAAATCTTCACTTCTTGTCATCTCAAATTCTCTCCCATTTCTACCTTTTTTCTTTATATTATTATTACTTTTGTCTCTCTCTCATTCACTCAATTACTCGCAACCCAAACTATATAAAGCATTAAATCCCCACTTTTCTTAGTGGACCTTCATTTCATAAATAACATAATATCCCTCTAATATACTACGTCTAATTTTATAACAAAATGAACTTGCAGCCTTTGTTTTACAAATGGCAACTTGGGATGTAAATAGGGGGGAGAGGACAATAATGCTCACTGTTTGTACAATAATGGGTCCGATCCAATTACCTAAAGTGTTTAGGATTGGACAAAGGCCCATGAAAGATAAAACAACTCATCAAGGGGGTTAAGTCCCTTTTCAAGCCGGATGGTTGTCCAACCAAGAGTGTTGACCCATGGCCACTTAGGGGTAGGACATTCCAATTCTCAAAAATCTCAACGAGTGCTCGACTCCTAATTACTGAAGGCCTCCTATTCTGATAACTAAAAAGTATATACATGTTGCCTTAGAGTTCTTGAAACTAAATGCCTGCCTAAGGTAAAAGCCACATCACCAAATAAGAAACTCCTGAGGCGAGGCTCAACACCCCCTCCAGAGGTTAACAACGTCCAATATCTTCTAACATTTCTTGTAGGCCTCTTCCCAAGAGAAGTTAGTAGCAAGTAGCGTCAGAAGGCACGACTCACTTGCACATATACACATGAAGGTAACAATCACAAACACAAAATATACACAATAACAATATTGGATCCCTGTTAGGATCAAGATCCATCCACCATTTTTCATACTCGATTGACTTGACTGTCAGAGTGCAGACACCGACATAGTGCTGGCATTGCCCTTTAATGTTTCTCTTTCTTCCTATAGTGATAACAAACTTAGCTCACTTTCATAAGGCTGGGCCCAGTGGGCTATGAAGTTCATTGATCATTGCTCGAAGTCCATAAACAGAAAACCATCGTCAACACTCACAATAGGCATGTGAAAATGACCTACACCCTAACCCTAGTAGTGTGGATTTAATGGTTAAAAAAATGGGTGGAGTGACTATGTGCTTGAATTCCTTAACCCATAATTATTGCAAGGTGTCGATAAAAATCCTAAATCTAAACCCATCATATAGATATGGGTTTTTTTTTTGTGCGTGTGCGTGTGCGCGCGTGCGTGCGTGTGTGTATGTGACAATAATAACTCTTTTTTTTTTTTTTGGTTATGGTAGCCTTACAATTAATTAATAGACAACTAGACCTAAAAAGCTCTTATAATACACACACACACACACTTACTTTTAAGAGATATGGTGATTAGTCTAGGGGTATTTGTTAGTTTTGATCTAATAGATTTAGCTAATAATCAATTCAATCCAATATTGATTAGTTTAGAGATTTTTTAATTCAATCCAATCGATTTATAGAAACCATCATCCGATCCGATCCGATCCAATATAGAAAAATATAATTCAATCAAACTTAAAAAACCTTACTTGAAAAAAAAATCAATATGTTTCTATCAAAAAATACAACTTACCCACAATGGGTTGGTTCAAGTGACAAGGGTGGCCCATGAGGGAGTTGGTAAGGCCACAATGAAGTCCTGGACTCGGCTCTCCACAACAGCCTTTCCCCATGAGGTAAGTGGGAGACCGTGACAGTGGGTTGTAGTCACGCTAATCTCCTCCGATGATTGGTTGTGGTACGCATAAGCTGACCCGGACACCTCGGTTATAAAAAAAAAAAGATACAACTTAATGTGGTGCGCGTAAGCTGACCTAGACACCTCGGTTACCAAAAAAAAAAAATACAACTTAATGTGATAAGACATAAATATAATGATAATATACTGATATGAATTTAACTATGAGTAGTAGCTAATAATATAAGACATAAAAATTCATTTATAAATTAATTAAAGTGCCAAAATAAAAATAACAATAAACATTTAAACCATCTCAATACGATTGCAATTGCAATCTCAAATAAGTTTATAAGAATCCAACTGTTAGCCCTAAGGTGTTACTAATATGTTTACTTATGTGCAAGCATAAGATTCAATGAAATATTTGTAAAATCAAGAAGAGGCTTATTAAAATGAAGTGTTGAAGCTAAGGAGAAGACTACATGTCAAAGGCACCAAAGTTTAAGAACAAGGTTTGATTCAAGGAATGTGACACATGAGCAATGTTCAATCAATTGGTCATATATTTCTCTACAAATGTCCAAATAACGTGATTCTTGAGCCTTTGGAAAGCTTACTCAATCTATAAAATTTCATATGTTTTAAAGAAATTCAAATTTTCAAGTGTAAGGCTGTCCAAATCATTATACAAGTTGAAAGACAAATGGAAGCAGCTGACATGAGCACCGAATACTCTTTTGGACATATCTTGAGATACAAATATCCAAATCACTTGATTCTTATGGAATTGGAAAGGTGACTTAATGAGGCACATTTCATATGTTTTGAATAAATTCAAATTTCAAATGGAAGGCTGACATAATTGACATAAAACTCGATGGACTGACACAAGGAAGAAAAATCAACTCACATGAGCACCGAATGGTTTTTTGGCCATATCTTGAGATAGAGATATCCAAATTCTTTGATTCTTAATGTTTTGGAAAGCTTATTCAAATATGAAGATCTTTTATGTTTTGAAGAAATTCAAATTTAAAACGAAATGCTGACAGAATTATCATTAAATTCGATGGACTGACACAAGGAAGAAAAATCAAGTCACATGAGCATCAAATGGTGTTTTGGCAATATCTTGAGCTACAGATATCCAAATGACTTGATTCTTGATGCGTTGGAAATCTTATTCAAATGTGAAAATCTTTTATGTTTTGCAGATTTTCAAATTTCAAACAGAACATTGAAAAAAATGGCAGACAAGATTACGGTTTTTATGGTGGGCAGAAAATTTGGAGATGGTGTCTTCACTTGATTAAGTTCATCTCATTGCCTATAAAAGGAGCCATTCTCCCATGCATTCAACAAGAGCAAGAGAAGTATCTATCAAGTAAAGAAACAAGAGAAATATCAAGTCTAGAGCAGTTTATATTCTATTATCTACTTTGAAGAGAGTTTTTTTTTTTTTTTATATTTTTTTTTTTATATGTACTTTTTGTTGTAAAAACTTTACTTTTTTCTTGGATTGTGGTCAGAGTGAGAATCTTCTTGTAAAGGATAAAAAGTTATCCTTGAGAGAACTATTTTCCTTGCGTGCGTTTGTCATCAAGAAGAACTCTTGGTGTGGGTTATTACAAAGAGCTGAAGGAAGTTGCCTTGGTGAGGTTGTTCATCAAGAAGAACTCTTGGTGTGGTGTTATCAAGGTTGAAGGAAGTTGCCTTGGTGAGGTTGTTCATCAAGAAGAACTCTTGGTGTGGTGTTATCAAGAGTTGAAGGAAGTTGCCTTGGTGAGGTTGTTCATCAAGAAGAACTCTTGGTGTGGTGTTATCAAGGTTTTGGAAGAAAAAGTCTTGGTGAGGTTGTTTATCAAGCAAGTTGTAAAGAGTTCTACAACTTAGTGGAAAGCTTAGCTCGTGGAGCTAGGAGCCCGTGGACGTAGGCAAGGTTTGCCGAACCACATAAATTGAGTTTGCACTCTCTCTATCCCTATCTCTTTACATTAACTTGCACTTGTGATTGCTCTTTATTGCTATTCTCTTGATTGCATTCTATTTTCATCTTCTTCACCTTTATTCTCAAAGAAAGAGTTAAATAATTTTGATCTTTCAAGAAAAGTTTTCTAAATCAGTTTTTATAAATAAAAACCCAATTCACCCCCCCTCTTGGGTTGCCATACCTGGGTTAACAAGTGGTATCAGAGCAAGATTGCTCAATTTTTTAAATCTTAATCGATTTTTGAGCTATGGCAACTTTTAATTCAACTTCATATGTTGAGTGGCTTTCTATCTCTAGGCCTCCATTTTTCAATGGAAGTGATTACTCTCATTGGAAAACTAGAATGAGTATTTTCTTGCAATCTTTTGATTATGATTTATGTCTATTGTTTTGGAAGGACCTTTTGTTCCTATCAAAATTGAAAATGGAGAAAGCATGCTTAAAGAACCTAAAGAGTTTAGTGAAGATGATAAAAAGAAATTGAGTTTGAATGCTAAAGCTATGAATGTGTTATATTGTGCTCTAGATAGAAATGAGTTTAATAGAATATCTACTTGTTCTACGGCACAGAAAATATGGCACACACTTTAAGTAACTCATGAAGGAACTAGTCAAGTTAAAGAATCCAAGATTAGTATGCTAGTTCATAGTTATGAGCTTTTTAAGATGAAATCGGATGAATCAATTTCTGAAATGTTTACTAGATTTACGGATATTGTTAATGGTTTGAAATCTCTTGGTAAATCTTATTCTAATGTTGAAATGGTGAGAAAGATTCTTAGGTGTCTACCAAAATCTTGGGAGCCAAAGTTGGCGGCAATTCAAGAAGCAAAGGACCTCACAAAACTACCATTAGAAGAACTTATGGGTTCTCTCATGACTTATGAAATCACCTTGAAGGAGAATGAAGAAGAAGATTGCAAAGTGGCAAACATGTGCTTCATGGCTTTAAGAAAAAATGAGATAAGTATTCTAAACCATGATCCTAAGCTTTCATATGATGAATTACTGAAAGCATTCCAAAATTTACATGTGCAAGTTGATAAGCAAAATTCAAAAATCAATGCTTTCAAAAAGAAGTCAAAAATCATGTTATCTCAATTAGAAGAGTTGGTAGAAATAAATGAAGCTTTAGAAAATGAAAATGAAATTTTAAAGCAAAAAGATTTTGAAAGTTTGGAAAGTCAAATACATTTATTAAAAACTGAAAATGAGATTTTAAAACAAAAGGATTTTGATAAATTGGAGAAACAAAATGTTATTTTGAAAAAGGAAAATAATGACTTAAGAAATATTGTTGATAGTTTTACAAAAAGCACAAAAAATTTGAATTCTATGTTACAAAACCAAAGGTGTGTTTTTGATAAAAGAGGTTTAGGATATAAAACTCATAAAAATCAAAAGTATTTTAAAACTATTTTGTTCATGCATCTTCTAGGAATAATCCTAATCATTCATGTAATTATTGTGGAAGAAAAGGACACAAAATGCATTCTTGTTACATTAAGAGAAATTCTAATTTGAAACAAATATGGGTTCCAAAAAGTACCATAACTAACCCCTAAGGACCCAAGAACTTTTGGGTACCAAAAAGTTACTTCTTGAATGTTGATTGTAGAGACAAAGGAGTAGCAAACACAAGTGATACTTAGATAGTGGATGCTCAAGGCATATGACCGGAGATGCCTCCAAGTTCTCAAGATTAATCATGAAAAAAGGAGGATATGTGACCTTCGGTGATAATGCCAAAGGAAGGGTAATCGAACATGGTGATATTGGTAACCCTTCTTCACTTATTATTGAAAATATTTTGCTTGTTAATGGTTTGAAACATGATTTGATTAGCATTAGTTAATTGTGTGATTAGGGATATTTTGTTACTTTTGAGCATAATAGATGTGTGATTAAGGATGTTAGTAACAATAAGACATTATTTGTTGGTAATAGATGTGGTAATATTTATACAATTGATATTGATGTTAATGATCATGTAGAAAATTATTTCATTGTTAATCATGATGCTTGGTTATGGCATAGAAGGTTAGGTCATACTAGCGTGGACACAATTTCAAAAATTTCTAAAAATGATTTAGTTGATGGTCTTCCAAAAATAAAATTTGAAAAGGATAAAATTTGTGATGCTTGTCATTTTGGAAAACAAGTGAGAACTTCTTTTAAACAAAAGAAATTTATTTCAACAAATAAACCTCTACAATTACTTCATTTGGATTTATTTGGACCATCAAGAACTCAAAGCCTTGGTGGAAAGTATTTTGTTTTTGTTATTGTGGATGATTATTCAAGATTCACTTGGGTATTATTCTTGAAAACTAAAAATGAGGCTATACAAGCTTTTTGAAAATTTGCAAAAAGAGTCCAAAATAAAAAAGGGTATTATATTGTGTCCATTAGGAGTGATCATGGTGCTGAAGTAGACAATGTTGCATTTGAAAATCTTTGTGATGAAAATGGTTTTGAGCATAATTTTTTCTCACCTAGAACTCCACAACAAAATGGTGTTGTTGAGAGGAAAAATAGGACTATCCAAGAAATAGCTAGGACCATGTTACTTGAAAATAATTTGCCAAAATATTTTTGGGCTGAAGCAGTTAATACCGCATGCTTTATAATCAATAGAGTCCATATTAGAGCTTTAATAAAGAAAACTCCTTATGAACTTTGGAAAGGAAGAAAACCCAACATTGGATTTTTAAAGTTTTTGGATGTAAATGTTTTATTTTAAACACTAAGGATAACCTTGGAAAATTTGATGCAAAAGCCGCTGTTGGAATTTTTGTTGGCTACTCCAACCATAGTAAAGCATATAGAGTTTTTAACAAAAAGACTCTTACTATTGAAGAATCTATGCATGTTGAATTTGATAAAACTAATGTGATTTCTTCAAAGAATTTAGATGATGATATTGTTGAGGTTGAAAGGCAAATCAAGGAATCAAGGCTTGATGAAAAGAGCCAAAATGAATTACAACTTCAACAATAAAAGCTTGAGGAAGTAAATGATTCTTCCCAAGAATTACCAAAGGAATGGAGGTACGCAAAAGCTCACCCTAAAGATCTCATTATTGGTGAACCATCATAAGGTATGAGAACAAGATCTTCTTTTAGGAACTTTTGTAATCATTTTGTATTTGTCTCTCAATTTGAACCAAAATCTTTTAAAGAAGCCAAAAATGAGAAAAGTTGGATTTTGGCTATGCAAGAAGAATTGAACCAATTTGAGAGAAATCAACAAGTGCCATCCTTTTGCTTATTCTTGATTTTATTTTCATTCTTTATCTTATATTATATTTTAAAGCAATCAATGGTTTGTCATCATAAAAAAGGAGGAGATTGTTAGCCCTAAGGCTACATGATAATTTTGATGATAACAATACACATTGATTCATAAGGTGTTACTAATATGTTTACTTATGTGCAAGAATAAGATTCAATGAAATATTTGTAAAATCAAGAAAACGCTTATTAAAATGAAGTGTTGAAGCTAAGGAGAAGACTACATGTTAAAGGCACCAAAGTTTAAGAACAAGGTTTGATTCAATGAATGTGACACATAAGCAATGTTCAATCAATTGGTCATATATTTCTCTACAAATATCCAAATAATGTGATTCTTGAGCCTTTGGAAAGATTACTCAATTTATAACATTTCATCTGTTTTAAAGAAATTCAAATTTCAAGTGCAAGGCTGTCCAAATCATTATGAAAATTGAAAGATAAATGGAAGCAGCTGACATGAGTACCAAATACTCTTTTGGACATATCTTGAGATACAAATATCCAAATCACTTGATTCTTATGGCATTGGAAAGGTGACTTAATGAGTCACATTTCATATGTTTTGAATAAATTTAAATTTCAAATGGAAGGCTGACATAATTGACATGCAAATTGGTGGACTGACACAAGAAAGAAAAATCAACTCACATGAGCACCGAATGGTGTTTTGGCCATATCTTGAGATAGAGATATCCAAATTCTTTGATTCTTAATGTTTTGGAAATCTTATTCAAATATGAATATATTTTATGTTTTGAAGAAATTCAAATTTCCAACAGAATGCTGACAGAATTATCATTAAATTCGATGGACTGACACAAGAAAGAAAAATCAAGTCACATGAGCACCGAATGGTATTTTGGCCATATATTGAGCTACAGATATCCAAATGACTTGATTCTTGATGCGTTGGAAAGATTATTAAAATGTACAAATCTTTTATGTTTTGCATATTTTCAAATTTCAAACAGAACATTGAAAAAAATGGCAGACAAGATTACGGTTTTTATGGTGGGCAGAAAATTTGGAGTTGGTGTCTTCACTTGATTAAGTTCATCTCATTTGCCTATAAAGGAGCCATTCTCCCATGCATTCAACAAGTGCAAGAGAAGCATTTTATCAAGCAAAAAAGCCAAGAGAAATATCAAGTTTATAGAGCTTTTATATTCTTTATCTACTCTTTGAAGAGAGTTTTACTTTTGTTGTAAAAACTTTTCTTTGTTCTTATATTGTGTGAGAGTGAGATCTTCTTGTAAAGGATAAAAGATATCCTTGAGAGAACTCTTTCCTTGGTGAGGTTGTTCATCAAGAGAACTCTTGGTGTGGTGTTATCAAGAGTTGAAGGAAGTTGCCTTGGTGAGGTTGTTCATCAAGAAGAACTCTTGGTGTGGTGTTATCAAGAGTTGAAGGAAGTTGCCTTGGTGAGGTTGTTCATCAAGAAGAACCCTTGGTGTGGTGTTATCAAGAGTTGAAGAAAGTTGCCTTGGTGAGGTTGTTCATCAAGAAGAACTCTTGGTGTGGTGTTATCAAGGGTTGAACGAAAAAGTCTTGGTGAGGTTGTTCATCAAGCAAGTTGTAAAGATTTCTACAACTTAGTGGAAAGCTTAGCTCGTGAAGCTAGGAGCCCGTGGACGTAGGCAAGGTTTGCCGAACCACGTAAATTGAGTTTGCACTCTCTCTATCCCTTTTCTCTTTATATTTACTTGTACTTGTGATTGTTTTTTATTTCTATTCTCTTGATTGCATTCTATTTTCATATTCTTCACCTTTATTCTCAAAGAAAGAGTTAAATAATTTTGATCTTTCAAGAAAAATTTTCTAAATCAGTTTTTATAAATAAAAACCCAATTCACCCCCCTTCTTGGGTTACCATACCTGGGTCAACACCAACAAGCCATGCATAATATGAAACAATTTATTTATTACATTAACGAAACATCCATGCATATGATAGAAAACTTTTATTTTTTATTTACTTAATTTTAAGATTAAACATATTTTATTATATTAAAATTCCTCAAATTATAACAGGCTGGTTCACTTTTAATTTTTTAAGATATTATATTTTAATTTTATTATATTTCATTGGATTGGATCGGTTTATATCAAATTTCTGTAATAGGATCCATCATCCAATCCAATTTATTCAGTTTTTAAAAATTCTAATTTAATCTAATCTGCCAAATAACTAATGGATTGATTTGAATTAGATTGATTGGTTTGGGCACATTGGTTTAGACTTTGAGCACCCCTAGTTATCACTATAAATTTTGTGATTTTTTTTTTTAAATTATTATCGCCTTGACATTAATTTTTTTATAAACCCAAACAATAGAATTTATACTATTTTTTTTCAGATATAAAGTAAAATACTGTTAATAAAGTTTAATAAATAAAAAATTAAAATCAAATGAAGTAAAATGAGGTGAGGCAGAAATCCTCAACAATAAATTGGCTTCCCTTCCCCACCCCAGCTCTTAATAGTCCCTCATTGTTTGGCCCAGCAGATGTTAGTCCATCCTGCATAGCACATCAGAAGAGTGAAAACGTTACTTGCTTCCATTTCATAGAATTTGGTGCATATAAAATTGTAGTCAATACTATATAAATGTTAGTTTTGGCATAATAATGTCACTTAGTCCAAAACTAACGTGTAAATATTTATGTAGCTTTGACTTTATGTAGCTTTGACTATCAAGTGTGTGTGATCGATAAAAATGAAGAAACCTTATAGTAGGGGGTGGAAGAGTGGAGAAGCGTGCTAAAATGAAGTCTATCAACCACATACCAACAATTGATGTCAACAATGAAGGCATGAGATGTAATGTTGTCATGTTTGAGGTAAACATTATAGGGATTGGGTGAAAACATGTTCTTTGTTATAACGTGATGTTTGGTAATTAGATTTATGTACTGTAGGATGTCCATTGATTATATTGTGTAAATACTAGATCTTTAATTATAATCATGAAGGTGTTCGCAATTATAAATAAAAGTGGACAATTTATTTATGATAATTGTAGTGCAGGTCATAGCTAATTAGATTAATTAACCAATTGTGAGTAACTGATACTAATGTTAGTATTGAATGGATTATAAATAAGATTTAATTTTAGTGATTTTTTTAATTAAATCTTATAGGCGCTAAATATATTCATGTTCTTAATCCTAAGTTTATTGTAAGATCATGTACTATGATGAAACATTTTTTTGAATTATTGCGAAGGGAGAATTTATGCATTCAATAGCCTTAATTTTGAAATGTGAATCTTGATCCAGTGATTAATCAATATAACAATATGGAATTTTGTGGTTTATTTGGGAGTTCATATTATCCCCTTAAGTTGTCTAAGTAATTGATCACTTAAATCTTTGACCAAAATATTCTTGTATGAGAATTAACATATTTGATTTTGTTAGGGTGATCAGTAAGGTAAATAGCGGGCTTAAGGTTAAAGATATAATTTTATTGGATAAACGCTCACACTAATTAAATTATGGAAATTATCAAAGGAACGTAATATATGATTAGCATGGGTTACATTATTTATGTGTAAAATTAATTTGTAAATTTTATAAATTATTTATATTATATGGAGTTAAATTGCTAATTATAGTGGAATAATATGGTAATTAATAGCGATGGCAATTGTACCCTCCCCGGCCCGGAAATGTCCGGGGAATTACCCGAAATTCCGGGGATTCAAGCCGGGGACGGGGATGAATTTTCCGGGGAAGGGCCGGGGCTGGATATCATGCTCCCCGGCCCGGCGCCGGCCCGAAATTAATTAAATAAATAAATATTTATAATTTATATTTAATTTATATATAATTTAGGCCCACAACCACTAATATCACAACTATCAAGCCCAACAACTATAAACTATATCCAATCCAATTCACTAATTTCATAACTAATCTAATACCTAACAAATGCAAACTAAGCCCAACCCAATTGAATTATTATCTACTAAAAATTTGGAGAGCGCGAATCAAATGGCTTGAACCTGGGTGCTTGAGGAAGGCAGCACGCCAACACATCATCAGGCTGAGCCTAACATTTGAAAAATAAGCCCAACCTAATTTATTTATCAATTACTGTCTAATTCATTATTTTAAAAAACATGAAACCAAGCAAGTGCTTGAGGAAGGCAGCACGCCAACACACCATCAGGCTAAGCCTAACATTTGAAAAATAAGCCCAACCTAATTTATTTATCAATTACTGTCTAATTCATTATTTTAAAAAACATGAAACCAAGCAAATGCAGTCAAAGGGGTTTGAACCCAAGTGCTCAAAGGAGACAACTTACAGACATACCACTAGGCTACACATGAATATTATTCAAGACTTGGAAATCAACATAAAATACTCTAATTACACACAGAAAATAAAAAAAAAAAAAAAGAAAACCGGGTACATATCCGGGGAATTCAATTCCCCTTCCCCGGCCCCGGAATTTCCTGGAAATTTTCCGGGGACGGGGATAAATATTCCTCCCGGGGCCGGGGATTGAGGTCCCCGGCCCGGCCTCGGGTTTTTGCCACTCCTAGTAATTAATATTTAATGCATTAAATTAAAGTGGTAATTTTAGATTGAATTAAATATTGGGAGCCAAATAATATAAGCTCATTTGTTTCAGATTTTTGAAGTAGAGCTTATTGAAGCAGATCTTTTTAGAGTAGAGCTTCTTAAAGTGGAGCTTTTATTAAAAAGTTATTGATTGTTTGATAAAAAATTTATAAGTATTTATTATAATTAAGTTACCATAACACAATTTTGTTCTAAGGAAAGAATAAAGTAAAATATTCAAAATTAAATAAAGATATCTTTAATATTTTAAAACTTTAAAAAAGTTAAAAAGTGATTTTTCCAAAAGCCTCAATTTTCAATTTCTTCCGGTAGATGTAAAACAACTTTTTTAATCATCCACAATTCTTCTCAGATGAAAAAAAAATTTTAAATCAACAGAGAAGTCCAAACAAATGCACCCTTATTATGTTATAATACTTTGTATTAGAAGAAGAATGGACTCTGTTTAGAATCAGACCGAACACAATTGGATGGACTAGATGTAGGCCCATTACCATCTTGTAGCCCAATAATGAGACATTTTATTTATAATAATAAATTAGATAAATATCATATTTAGAATTTAAAATAATTTAATTTTAAATTTTGATATTATTTTGAATTGTTTTAGATAAGATAAATTTTCAATTTTAATTAAAAAAATTTGAGTTTGTGAAGTTGTTTGAACATGGTCCACAAATTGTGGGAGTGAGGAGTACAACCTCACCCCACTTCTAGTTTATTTTAATTTTAAACTATTTTAAAATTATCTCTTATCTAATTTCGCTTAAAAGGTTACGTGAGATGGTATTGTCACTTTACTGTTTGGGATAAAGTGCGAAAGTGTGGAAGAAAAAAAAAAATACAGAGTTGTTGATTTGTTCTTCTTTTAACTCCAACAAAACAAGAGTGCCCACACACTCATCATTAATAACCAATATTGTAGAAGACCTTACGGTCACTCTTTTGCAGGCAAATAATGAAATTACGATACCTAGGTTCAAGGAACTATTCTTCAAGGAAGAGATTTTGCTATCTATTGGTAAATCCAAAGAAAGATTGATCTTTTTCGAAAACACTTAAAAAGTTTGTGGGTCAATTTAGCTGTTAATCAATTTTAGTGTTTGATAAATATTTTTAAATTCTATTTCTCCCTGAATAATTGTGTGTATTATTTTCCAATAACGAGAAGGGATTTAGCTTTCAGAATCTAATTTTTAGAAAATCAACTTTTGAAAGTTTGAAACCTTAAGGGATTAAAAAGAAAAAGAAAACTCCCAGAGTTAATATTTCAATATCTCTTCTTCCCATGTCTGAATGTTGGGCTCGGCTTCACTTGTTTGAAGTCATTTTTTATCATGGGCTTGGATTTCTTCAAGAGAGTGCTATATAGCCACAATTGGTTTCCTCATCATCCCCCACTTTGATTTGCATTTGCAAATGTGCCAAGATTACCATTTATAGTTTCCGTTTTTATGTCTTTTTTTAAAGATAAAATCTGATATTAAAGAAACAAAATTTGAAAAAGAGAGGATCTAAAAGCTTGAATTAACTTTAAGAAAAATATTAAAAAAATAAAAGAAAAACTAGAGAAATTGCTCAAAATGACTCAAATTGAATTGGCTATCGGGCATATTTTATTGGTCTTGTGTTTCAAAAAGCAACGGGGACACCCTTGTCTTGCATGCTCACTTTAAGTCTGTAAATGAGAAGTAAATTAGTTCCTTAATTTGTTGCTCTTGCGTTCTCTATGTCGAGATTTATAGTCAATTCAAGCGGTAATGAACACTAACATGGAATTTTGAGTTGTGGATAATGTTTTATCATTTGAAAAATATTGGAAAAATGTCCGGAAAATAGATAAAAACTTTTCGACTCTATATAGAATTCATTTTTAAATGAAAAAAAAAAATCATACATTAAGGCTCAGACATGGTTTGATTTACAAGTTTACCCCTACATAGAGGGTGTTTATGTATAGTCCAATGATCTTAAAAAATTAAAAAAATAGGGTTGAAGAGATGGTCAATGGTAGCAACACGCTTTCTCTAATTTATGAGTTTGGGGTTACTCAAGCGTTATTAAATTTATCACTAAACCCCGTGAAAATGATGACATCTAATAATGTAAGGGACCATTGTTTTTCATTTGAAGTCTGAATTTTACTGAATCTCAGACTTCAGACTTTTTGACATTGATTATTTATAAGATTGAATACTTTCTCTCAGATAAAAAAATCTAAATAGAAAAAGCTATATTTTCTAACTTTTACTGAATGGAAAAATATCTGAATAGATTACCTATTTTTTAGTTCTAGAATACCTTTGAAAATTTTATTTAATTTCTATTTTGTTAGATTGTTAAATGATCTTTTCCTATCTTTGAACCCTTGAGCAATTGCAACATATACCAACGGCAATCAAATTAATTTTTTTTTTAATATTCTATTGTTAAATAACTAATTGAATACTCATTTATTATTTTTTAATTACATAGCAACTAAACAAATTCATATTATATGTGAGACACATTAATTAACAATTTAATTTTCTTGGCACTATAGTATTTTTACTTCTGATTTTATTGTATTGATTATTTACAAATGTTTATGTAACATATAAAATTTGCAATACATATAATACTAAATAAGAGCATGTATGTTAAATTAATAGTTTTCAAATGTTTTTAGTTATTAAAAATAATCAACTTAAGACTTATTATTAGATCTAAAAAATAAAAACAATCATATCATTTAGATATTTGTATTCAGATCTATTCAGATTTAAGTGAAATTTAGATTAATTCAGATTTTAGACAAAAAAAAAAAAATCACCCCCTAAGTTTTTTTTCTTTCTCTCTCTCAACTTTTCTTTTGTAATTGCTTTCATATATTAAGACTGTCTAATTTCAAACAACTATCAAGCTTGTTCTACCGTTGTTGATCATTCAATATGATGATACTGGAAAAGATTAGCGAGCTTTTCCAATGTCCTCCAGTTGCCTATTTATGTCATTTATGGGCTAAAAGCTTCAAGGCTTCATTTAAGTTGATTTTGTCGCCACCACCACCAACCAGCTACAAGCAGTGATCTATTTCTCATGTCAATTATAGGTGTATAGTTTAAAATATCATAAAATGATGAAAAGTTAAGTTTCTATTGGCGTTAATGGTTTTAAGTAGCGAGTTTAGTTGTTATTTGATAGATGAAAAAAATTGCAAAAGAAAATTAAAATTTAAAGAGGGAAGGAGAAAGAAAATGTTTATTTATTTTTACATTTTTATCCTTGTTACAAGGTTTACTAATGTTGAGAGAGAGGGAGAAACGAATTTAGGAGAAATATTTGATGTATTTTTCATTGTAATGAGGTGTACATATATATAGTACAATAAGGAATCTAAAATAGGAAAGAGAATCAAATATGTATCTAGGAAAGAGAATCAAATATGTATTTAATGAGAACACAATCCTAAATTTTTATATAGAGATTTAACACTCCCCCTCAAGTTGGAGTATAGATATTCTCTATGCCCAACGCGGAACACAGATGAAGAAAAACTCTTTTATGAACTGCCTTGGTAAAAAGATCTCCAATTTGGTCTTCAAACTTAAAATAAGGAGTGATAATCTCTCCACTCATTACAGTCTCACGAACAAAGTGACAATCTACTTTAATGTGTTTAGTTCTTTTGTGAAAAACTGGATTGCTAGCAATATATGTTGCAGCCATATTATCACAAGACATTTTTATGGCTTTTTGAAATCAATTCTAATCTCAGTTAAAAAATTCTTGACCCACATAATCTCACATTTTGTATGAGCTATAGCATGATACTCTGCCTCTACACTGGATCTTGCAACTACATTTTGCTTCTTGCTTCTCCAAGTCACTAGATTACCTCCCAGGAAAGTACAATATCCACTCGTGGACTTTCTATCTGTTTTGAAACCAGCCCAATCAGCATCAGAATAGCCAACAATGTCCAACTCTTTACCTTTCTTATAAAGAATTCATTTACCAATGGACTGTTTTAGATATCGTAGAATTCTACATACAACCTCCCACTGGATCTTCTTCAGATTTTGTATATACTGACTAACTACTCCCACTGTAAAAGTAATATCAGGTCTAGTGATAGTAAGATAAATCAACTTTCCCACAAGACTTCTATATCTTTTCTTATCTTCAAAATCTAGACTGCTGTCACCATCCAATATTACATTAGGATCCATAGGAGTCTCTACTGGCTTAGACCCTAACATACCTGTCTCATCAAGTAAGTCTTGCACATACTTTCTCTAAGATAAAATGATACATTCTCTACTCCTTAAAACTTCAATACCAAGAAAGTGTCTAAGTTACCCCGAGTCTTTTGTTTGAAAATGTGTCTTTAATTGTCTTTTCACTTCTTCTATGCCATTAGAATCACTCCCAATCACAATGATATCATCCACATAAACCACAAGTATAACAATACCTGATCTTGTACGTTTAACAAACACTGAGTGATTAGATTGACAATGGGAGAAGTTGATCGAAGCCAAAACTCCACTCAATTTTCAAACCAGGCCCTAGGTGATTGCTTCAAACTATAAATAGTCTTCTTTAACTTACAAACAGAGTTGGTTAACTCCCCCTTAGCAACAAACCCAGGTTGTTGCTCCATATAAACCTTATCGTGTAAATCACCATGCAAGAAAGCATTTTTGACATCTAGCTGGAAGAGGGGCCAACCAAAGAACACGGCTAGGAAAATGAGAATGTGGACTAAATTGAGCCTGGCAATAGGAGAAAAAGTCTCAACATAGTCAACACCATAAGTCTGAGTATATCCTTTAGCAACAAGACATGCTTTTAAGTATTCAATAGTACCATCAGGATGATATTTGATAACAAAGACCCAACGACAACCAACCACTTCTTTATCTTCTGGTAATTTTTGTAACTCCAATGTACCATGATCGCAGAGAGCTGACAGCTCATCTTCCATAGCTTTCCTCCAGCCAGGATGAGCCAAAGCTTCTTGGTAATTTATAGGAATAGAAACCACAGACAAATACAAAGCAAAAGAGCGAACAGATAATGATAAGGCATCAAAGAAGACAAAATGAGAGATAAGATGCCTCTGAGAATTTCTAGTACCTTTGCGAAGAGCAATAGGAAGATCAAGATTAGAATATTCATTTGTAGGAGGACTCGGATCTTGAGTAGAGGTAGACTCTTGAATAAGGGGCAAATCAGTGAGCGGTAAATCATCTTGTTTAGCAATGGATTGATGTGGTTTTCCTCGAGAATAAACTATGAGTGGTGCAGTAGATGGACGCGGTAGAACTGACACTGGTATTGGAGGATTAACTAGACCAGTATCAAGTCTAGAACCACTATATGAAAAATATGGTGTGGACTCAAAAATGGTGACATCTGCACTTACAAAAATTTTTTCTGAGTAAGGATCAAGACATTTGTAACCTTTTTGAGCTCGAGAATATCCAAGAAAAATACATTTGGTGGACCGAGGGGACAGTTTATCAAAAACCCTATGAAGATGGACAAAACAAACACAACCAAAAATATCAGAAGAAAGAGGAAAAATAGGTTGATTAGGGAAAAAGATGGAGTACGGAGACTGAAATTGAAGAACAGAAGAAGAAATCTGATTAATGAGATAACATACGGTAAGTAATGCTTCCCCCCAATATTTTGATGGGACTTTCTTATGAAACAATAGAGTTCGAGCCACATCTAACAAATGTCTATTTTTTCGCTCAGTAACCCCATTTTGCTGAGGGGTGTAAGCACATAATGTTTGATGTAAGATTCTATGAGTGAGACAAAAAGTAGATCATGAGGAAAATGTATATTCTGTCAGAACATAAAACTTTAATAGAAATACCAAACTGAGTCTTTATTTCATTGTAAAACATTTGCAACGTATTAGGGACCTCAGATCGATCTTTTAACAGATACAACCAAGTAACTCTAGAATGATCATCCACAAAGTATACAAAATATTTAAACCCATGACTGTTGGTTACCCGACAAAGGCCCCATACATCTGAGTGAACCAAATCAAATGGTTGGTCACTAATTTTATTGACTCGACTACGAAACAAAATACGAGAATATTTACCTAACTGATAAGACTCATATTCAATTTGAGTTGGACTAGAAAAATGCATATGTTGAAGCAATTTATTGGAAGGATGACCTAAATGATAATGCCATTGTTCTGGAGAGACAGAAGAAGTGAGAGCTGTATGAGAGGACGAAAGTACTTCATAGAAGTGATAGACGCCATTCTTTTCATATCCGCCATCAATCATCTTCCTCGTACCAAGATCATGAAAAATACAATAGGATGGAGAAAAGGTGACTGAGCAATTTAAATTCTTAGTTAACTAACTAACGGATAAAAGATTAACAAGAATTTTAGGAACATATAACACCGAAGACAAATGCAAACTAGATGTACAAATGGTTCCAGACCCTTGTACTTGGGTTTTAGAACTATCAGCAAGAACAACTGATGACTATTTGTTAAAAGGGATAAAGGAATTAAAAAAGGAATCATTACCAATCATGTGAGAATAAGCTCCAGAGTCTATAATCCAATGATGTGGGTACGAAGAAGAAAATAAGGCAGTGGGCTTACTTGTTTGGACTAAGGAAGCTGAAGGCTCACTGGCTAGTTGACTTTTAGATTTATGATCAGACTGCCGAAATGGTGGAGCATGAGAGTTAGAGGAATTACCAAAGGAAAGACGCTCAGAGCTTTGATTTGCCCATTCAGGTTTTCCAAATTTATACCAACACTTTTATGAAGGATGATTAAGCCGACCACAATGGGAACAAGGAACTCTTCCACCTTGTCCTCTAATACGCCCCTAATCCGACCAGAAAAAGATCCTCTGCCTCGACTACCAAACACAATTAAGGCAGAAGCTTCCTGATTATATTGAGAGGTGGGTAACCGTTGGAGTAGAGCATATGCCGTTTTAAGACTTGGGAGATCTTTCTCAGTCAAGTTACTATTCTTAGAACTTTCATAGACAGAATTTAAGCTAGACAGGAACTTGACAACAAATAATTCTTTGCGTTGTTTCCGTAATGTCTCAACATCAGTAGTAACAGGATGATAAGAGTTAAGCTCACCCATTAATCCTTCGATTACTCCTAAATATTCACATAATGTTCTTTCACCTTGCTGACAAGAAAATAAAGTAGAGTAAACATAAAAAATGTGAGAGACATTTTGAGATCCGCAAAACATGTCTTGAAGTAAAGTCCACAACTCTTTGGTAGTATCAATCCACATCACAGTTGCTGCAAGTAATGGCTCCATACTCTTCCACAACCATGTAGTAATCAAATTGTCTTCCTAAATCCATTTAGCATACTCCTTTGAATCAGATGATGGAGAATCTTGTGTAAGATAATTATGTTTTCCTTGACCAATCAAATATTTGGTTACTGCTTTCGCCCATAACTTGTAATTTGAGTCATTCAATTTTACAGCTGTGATGGAACCACCAACTCTAGGAGGATTAGAGGACGGTTGAGAAGCCATGAAAACCCAAACACAATTTATCTTCCAAACAGAGCCACCACTCAAAAAAAAATTTCAAGAAAAAATATGAAAATACCAAATAACACCACATGATTGGCTATGAATACTCATACAGGGATGTCGTGGTCATTGAAAAAATAGTTGGGACATGAAACACTAATTTTTGCTCATATTCAGATGAGACAGTAGTTTTCTAGCGATCAAAAAATTTTTTCAACAGATTATTTTTTTAACACCGACAAAGGGGTCTTGTTCACCAGCGACCGGCAACCTTAATGGAGTGGTTTCCGGCCATATTTAAACACTGTAGCAGATTTTTCGATGATCGAAAAATTTTTTCGGTAGACTTTTTTAGCGGAGGCAGAGGCGTTTTGTTCGCCAACGACTGACGATCTTAGAGGAGTGGACAGTGACAGTCACCGCTGACCGGAGGTGGGTGATCTCTCGTTTAGGGTGGCAATTTTTGACACGACACGAGTTTAAGCGGGTTTGGGTTTTGGCATATTCGTGTTCGTGTCGTGTTCATGTTGGAGATGTCAACCCATTTAATAATCATGTCGTGTTTGGGTTGAGAGTCTTCGACACGTGAACACGATTATGACACGATACGATTATGACACGAACACGATTATGACACGAGTAACACGAATAACACGAATGCATATTCTACACGATTGACAAGATAACACAATTAACACTAATATTGACACGATTACAAAATAATATTAAATTTAAAAATACTAAACTTAATATTGTAGTTTTAGACATTTTAGTCCCTACATGTATCCAAATTTTAAAATAAAAATAGAATTTTAAAAACCTAATAAATTTTATAACTTAAGATATTTTTGTCATTTAACAAAAGTTGGAAACTTGATTTTGTAACATGTCATAATCGTGTTAACGGGTCATAATCATGTTAACAGGTCATAATCATGTCAATCGGGTCGTGTCAATAATGTAAACATGTTAGACGGGTCGTGTTCGTGTCTAACACGAGCATGACCTGTTTATTATTCGTGTTAACGTGTCATGTCGTGTTACCCAGTTAATAATCGTGTCGTGTTCGTGTTGAGTCATAGTGACACGAATAATAAACAGGTCGTGTTCGTGTTGGGTCAATCTTTATCATGTCACAGCTCGACACGACACGAACACGACCTGCGAACACGAATTGTCACCCCTACTCTCTTTAGACAGAAATGGTTAGGGTTAGGGTTCGTAATTTTTTTTTTTAATAAAAGAAGAGAATGAAAGGAGGATTATGATCTTGCTCTGATACCATGTTGAGAGAGAGGGAGAAACGAATTTAGGAGAAATATTTGATGTATTTTCCATTGCAAAGAGGTATACATATATATAGTATAATAAGGAATCTAAAATAGGAAAGAAAATAAAATATGTATCTAGGAAAGAGAATCAAATATGTATCTAATGAGAATACAGTCCTAAATTTCTATATAGAGATTTAACGACTAACAAATTTAGCAACACTTTTAAGTAACAATATTATCATAGTTTTACTAGCAAGCAAGGCACTCAAATAAACAATATTATCATAGTTTTACTAGCAAGCAAGGCACTCAAATAACTTGATCACTGAACCAAACATCAATTTGGACATTAGATAGCTTGGTTCATGCTTCAAAGTTACCTAGCTGTCAAAATAAATAGAAGTGTTAATTAACTAAAACCCAAATTTAAGGGTAATGGTGATAGTACAAAACGTGATAAACAAATACTCTAAAACCTAGATTTAATTTGCTTGTCCTTGACTAAAACCTAAAAACAAAATTATATATATATATATGTATATATATATAGCCCTAACACACATCATTTTCTTAGGTAATCTCTATTACATTTAACAAATGCAATAACTCTCTAAGCTCCTAACTCCTTGTAGTGGACTTTTTAATAGTTTTGTAAGAGAGAATATAAGACTAAACAACCTCACCAACCTATTAATGTCATGTATTTTACTTCTAAAATGATGGTTAACTTATGATTCCTTATCATTATGTATTCTATAGGCTCTTCCTCCTTTGTTTATTACAATTTATTTGTAAGATTATAAACTTCACTTCTATAAGCTATGATCAAGTTCAGCATCTGGATACATTATAGATTAATTTAAACATTGTTTCTGCTTTTATAAACGTAAGATTTAGCAAAATACAAAAATACAACCAATTCAATTGCACTAAGTCCAGCAAGTAGCCAATAAAAATAATCAATATGTGCACGATTGAGATTGTCAGCAAACCAGCTATCTTTGCCATGGTCTATTCCAGTTGCTTTATCAATGATAGAGACAATAAAGCTACTCAAGAAGCTCCCTACCCCAATTATGCTGTAGTAGAGGGAGATGCCAATGCTCCTCAATTCTTCGGGCACTTGATCATAGAAAAACTCCTGAAGACCAACTATAGTGAACACATATATCTGCCAGCCCAAACAACACATATGGAGGTGCCAACCACCATATACTTATTGGAAGTGTCACATTTGGTTCATCAACTAGTCCGTATTCTTTCGCTGTTTCAAGCCTTTTCACTTCAACTAAAGCTGCAACAACCATGGAAATAATTGATAAAAGTATCCCGATTCTGATTCTTTGAAGCATTGTAATGCCTGCAGGCTTTTGGGTTAAGGCTCTTGCTATGGGAACAAGAAGTTGGTCATAGATTGGAATGAAGACGATAATGGGCACACCGATGAAGAATTGAAGTGTAGCTGCTGGAATGCTGAAGCCTGGGAAGATCTCTCTGTCCATTGTAGCCCCTTGCTTTGTGAAGAAAGTGGTGGACTGTGCAAACACAGTACCATATATCAGGCATGTGGCCCATACGGGAACAAGCCTCATTACTGCCTTAGCTACTTCAACATCATTGACACTGCACGGTTTCCCATCTTCCAGTGAATCATCTGTTGCCAACAAAGTTTTGTTGAGGAACCTAGATTAACGAAGAATTACGTTAGAAGATTTATGTTTTCGAATTAAACATATTTTTTTGTTCTGCACACTATCGAATGCATTTAAATCAATGCTAATCACATATAATTTTCAAATTTAATACTAATCACATATTTTTAAATCATTTTTAAAATAGAAACACAAAATTCATATACGAAAACAGTAGAGCAACAACGCTGTTACGTGTGGACGTAACAGACCTGGTTATTGGTCTTTTGCTAGGAGAAAATCTGTGCCTATTCTTACCTATTGTTGCAAGGGAAGAAAATTAATAAAGAAACAAATGGATGTGGCTGGTCTAATTCGAGGAAGACCAGGGCCTCCGAAATAAGCTTTTGCTTTTAGTCTAAATTCCTTGCCCTTCATTCCATTCAAGACAATTATTTATACATGTAATTGCAACGGAAGAAAACAAAAAAATAGGAACAACCCAACAAAAAAGTAGGAACAACCCCTGAAAATCTTGCCCCACTTTGTAGATAATGCTCACTTTATTTGACTTAGTTATCATACCACTAAGACTATGTCCACCGAAACTTGGACTCTTATAAATTTATTATTATTATATGAGCACATAACACTCCCCCCACGTTAAAAAGCTTCCTTGTCCTCAAGGATTAAATTCTGGATATCTCATTTTTAATTGCACCAAATCTTCCCAAGTTGCTTCAGCTGGTGGCAACCCCTCCCAATGCACTAAAACCTCTTCTTCACCTTTTCTTGTACGCCTATCTAGGATTGCTAGAGGCATAGGCATAATTGAATCTTTATCTTGAGGTAGAGTTGGCAGATTTGTTTGCACCACTACACTTTCTCCAATACGTTTCTTCAACAAGGACACATGAAAAATAGGATGTATTTTGGAGCTATCTGGTAACTTCAACTTGTATGCCACTGGTCCCACCTTTTGAATTATTTCAAATGGCCCATAAAACCTTGGTGATAGCTTGATATTTCTTTTCATGGCTACTGACACCTGACGATAAGGTTGCAGACGCAGATACACAAAGTCTCCAATTTCAAAGCTTTTTTCAATATGTCTGGTATCATATGTCTTCTTCATTCGGTTTTGGGCATTCATCAATTGTTCTCTCAGTTCTTTCATCACTTCATCTCTATTTCTTAGTGCTAGATCAACGGCTTCCACTTGACTAGTTCCAAGAACATAAGACAATAGTGTAGGCGGCAATTTACCATAGACTATCTCATATGGAGTCTTCTTGGTTGATGAGTGGACGCTGGTGTTGTAACAATACGCTGCCCAAGGAATCCATTTCACCCATTCTTTTGGTCTATGGCTGGTGAAGCATCTTAAGTACATCTCTATTGTCCTATTAACTACCTCCGTTTGCCCATCAGTTTGGGGGTGATATGAGGAGCTAAAATTGAAACTGGTTCCCTGCAACTTGAATAATTCCTTCCAAAATAAACTCGTAAATGTAACATCTCTATCACAAACAATACTTCCAGGCATGCCATATAATTTGAAAATCTGATCAAAGAATACTTGGGCAATACTTATGGCCGTATATGGATGTGAAATTGGGATAAAGTGAGCAAATTTTGACAATCTATCAACAACCACAAAAATAGTTGTCTTCCCTTGAGAACTTGGGAGACCTTCAATGAAGTCCATTGAGATATCAGTCCATACCTGCAAAGGAATTGGCAATGGATGGAGGAGTCCTGCAGGAGCTGTATTATCTGCCTTGTGTCTTTGACAAACATCACATTGCTTGATAAAATCTTTTATTGTTTTTCTCATTCCCTTCCAATAAAAAACAGATCTTACCCTTTGCAAAGTCTTGTGATAACCCTCATGTGCACTTGAATGCATTTCACTCACAATTGGCTGTACTAATTGAGAGTCTTCCAACAAGTAAATTCGGCTTTTGAAATAAAGGACTTTATTTTTATACTCCCATGGTCCTACAGCTTCCCCTTGTTCACACAATCTCACTATTTGCTGCAAAGTTGAAATATTTTGTACTTCATCTTGAATAGATTCCAACCATTGCGGTATTGGAGTGGAAATAGCGGTAATTACTCCACTGTCATTCTGCCTTGAGAGAGCATCTGCCACCACATTTTCTTTTCCTTTTTTATATTCTATGGAGAAATCATACCCCACTAACTTTGCAAGCCATTTTTCTTGGGCTGTTGTCGTTATCCTTTGTTCCCACAAATGCTTCAAGCTTTTCTGATCAGTCCTTACAATGAATTTTCTACCAAGCAAGTATGGCCTCCACTTTTGTACCGCAAGCACTAAAGCCAACATCTCTTTTTCATAAGTAGAAAGTAACAAATTTTTACCTTGTAAAGCTTGGCTGAAAAAAGCTATTGGCCTTTTATTTTGCTGGAGAACTCCACCAATTCCAAACCCAGAGGCATCGCATTCTACAATAAAGGGTTCTTCAAAATTCGGTAAGGCTAAAACAGGGGCCTGTGTCATCACCATCTTGAGTTGCTCAAAGGAATCTTCAGCCATATGACTCCACTTGAAATTTCCTTTCTTAAGCATCTGCGTTAATGGTCTGGCAATTTTTCCATAATCCTTTATAAATTTTCTGTAATACCCTGTCAAGCCTAGAAACCCCCGCAGGCCCTTAACAGTGTTAGGTTTAGGCCATTCTAACATTGCAGTAATTTTTTCGGGATCTACAACAACCCCTTTACTGGTAATTACATGCCCCAAGTATTTCACCTTCTCCTGCCCAAATGAACATTTTTCTCTTTTCACAAATAACTTGTTAGTTCTTAAAATAGACAACACAATATGCAAGTGTTCTAAGTGATCTTCCCATGTCTTACTGTAAATTAAAATATCATCAAAGAACACTAAAATGAACTTACGAAGAAATTTCTTGAAAATGTCGTTCATCAAGGACTGGAAAGTGGAGGGAGCATTGGTGAGGCCAAATGGCATTACCATAAATTCATAATGCCCCTGATGAGTGCGAAATGCAGTCTTGACGATGTCATTGGGATTCATTCGGATTTGGTGATAGCCCGATCTCAAATCCAATTTGGTGAAATATTTAGCTCCATGCAGTTCGTCAAGTAACTCATCTATAATTGGGATTGGGAACTTGTCTTTGACTGTCATCTGATTCAAAGCTCTGTAGTCAATACAAAGCCTCCAAGATCCATCATGTTTCTTCACAAGTAATACTGGAGAGGAATATGGACTCTGACTAGGCCGAATTATCCCTGCCTTTAGCATGTCTGAAACTAGCCTCTCAATTTCATTCTTTTGAAAGTGTGGGTACCTATAAGGTCTTACACACACGGGATCACTTTCCTTTTTTAAAGGAATCTTATGATCATGTTCCCTTGGTGGTGGGAGCCCACGGGGCTCTTGAAACACATCTTTGAAATCTTGCAACACATATTCAATTTGTGAATTGAACGAAGACAATTGAAAATTGGAAGGAAAAGTACCTTGTGGGGCCATCAAAGAGAGAGAACATAGTTGTACCACAACTCCATCTTTTCTTTTCTTTAATTCCTTCTCAATTTCTTGTTCATCCACGTACTTATCTTCTCGAGGTGTCAAGCCCTTAAAAATCACTTCTTTCCCATCGATATTAAACTTCATGCATAATTTGGAAAAATCCCAAATAATGGGCCCCAATGTTCTCAACCATTGTGCTCCAAGCACAACATCACATCCCTCCAAAGGGAGTAAATAAAGGTCAGCAACAATTGGAATTCCCTGAATCACCATATAAACCCCTTTACACAATCCCGCACTGGAAAGTTTTTCTCCATTTGCTACTGCCACCTCAAATTTTTCAACCCCAGTAGGATTAATCCCTATCTTTTTAGCAGCTTTATTGCTAAAAAAATTATGGGTACTTCCCGAATCTACAAGAAAGGTACAAGACTGATTTCCTACCTTTCCTTGGATCTTCATGGTTTGAGGGGCCTGAGCACCATAAATTGCATTGAGAGAAACTTCTGGTACTTCCATAATTTCTTCATTTACGTTCTCCTCTTCTCCATCATTGCTCTCTTCTTCCTCTGGCCATATTCCTTCAATCAAGAACAATTTTTTACATCTGTGTCCTGGACTAAACTTTTCATTGCAGTTGAAGCAAAGCCCCTTTTCTCTTCTTTCCTTAAGCTTTGTGGGAGTCAACCTTTTCACTGGTATTTGATTCTGATTTTTATTCGGTAGAGCAGCTCTGTTAAATGTTGGTTTCTTTACTTCAAAGTTGTTTAACCTCCTATTACTTTGAATACGAGACTCATACAGCCTTGCCAAACCAATTGCAGCAGAAAGAGTTGACGGACGGCATGCTTGAACGTCTGTTTTGATATTATCTTTTAGGCCACTTACAAAACAGCCAACTTGTTGTGCTGGGCTCAATCCTCCTGCTCTGATTAGCAATCTTTCAAATTGGGTTTGGTAATCTCTTACCGATCCAATTTGTTGCAATTTTGTTAGATCACCGAAAAAATCTTGAAATTATGTTGGATCATACCTATTATGTAATCCTCCTTTGAAAACTTCCCATGTGACATTTGGAGATTCTTTTTTTATCAGCTGGAACCACAATTGTGCATCCCCTTCTAAGTTAAATGAAGCTAATGCCACCATTTCTTCTTCAGGTGTATGGTGAAAATCAAAAAATTGTTCAGCCCTACAAATCCAACTAGTAGGATCGCCTTCCCCATCGTAACGAGGAAAATCAAGTTTGACTGTTTTAGGATGATAAGTGTTGAAAGAAGTTTCTCTGCTGGCTCCTCCTTTACGGGCTGCACTATGAGAATTCTCATCTTGTTCATGAGCTTTGGAGAATTGATCAAAACGAGCATTCATAGCCGCAAACATTTCTTGCATTTCTTTGAGCAGTCGTTCTTGACCTGTTGCAAGAGAACCCACTTCAACTTCTAAACTTTTCAGCTTTTGCTCCTCCATGTCTGGCTCTGATACCAAAATGTTACGTGTGGACGTAACAGACCTGGTTATTGGTCTTTTGCTAGGAGAAAATCTGTGCCTATTCTTACCTATTGTTGCAAGGGAAGAAAATTAATAAAGAAACAAATGGATGTGGTTGGTCTAATTCGAGGAAGACCAGGGCCTCCGAAATAAGCTTTTGCTTTTAGTCTAAATTCCTTGCCCTTCATTCCATTCAAGACAATTATTTATACATGTAATTGCAACGGAAGAAAACAAAAAAATAGGAACAACCCAACAAAAAAGTAGGAACAACCCCTGAAAATCTTGCCCCACTTTGTAGATAATGCTCACTTTATTTGACTTACTTATCATAACACTAAGACTAGGTCCACCGAAACTTAGACTCTTATAAATTTATTATTATTATATGAGCACATAACACTTATATTACGATCCACATCGACTAAGTATGGGATTAGTTGGTGGCTTATAAGCCTATGGGCACCCTCCCCTTACAAGCCGGTTTTTAAGGGTGAGTTCTACCCATGGGTTTGTAACAATTGGTATCAGAGCTAGCCCACGCGAGGCCCACGTTGCGGAGGGGGCGACCTGGGAAGGGGCGACCTGGAAAGGCCAGAGTGGGCCGCCGTGGACGTCGGTGTCGGAAGCGTGGTGGTATATTACGATCCACATCGACTAAGTATGGGATTAGTTGGTGGCTTATAAGCCTATGGGCACCCTCCCCTTACAAGCCGGTTTTTAAGGGTGAGTTCTACCCATGGGTTTGTAACAATGCCCTTATTTCTCTTACTTGAACTGCTGAGAACTTTGTTGAAGCAGCAAGGTTTCTTGAGCTTCATCTTCACTAGCCCTCTTGATCACCAGAGTAGTTCTCCGGTTTTTTAATGCTACAAGAAACACTCGACCAATTCTTACAAATGGGTTTTTCTCAGTACTTTTAATACTATATCTATAAGTCTTTGTTCCAAGCAAAAAAACAAGAAGTGCAGCTACCATCACTGCAAAGGGTACTCCGAATCCAAGAACCCAATTGAGGTTATCTTGGATATAAACTACAACAACAAGTGTCAACATAACGCCCATTGATAAACTGAAATACCACCAATTGAAAAAGGATCTTTTGGCTTTGCTTTCCTCTGAGTTCTGTTCATCAAATTGATCAGCACCAAAAGCTTGAAGGCAAGGCTTGTGCCCCCCTTGCCCAAATGCTATTAGATACAGAGAGAAGAAAAATATAATTATCTGAATCTCAGAGGGAGAACATGGTTTGTTACTCTTATTATTTTCACAATCTGCACTGCTGAGAGATGTTAGCAGAGCTGAAAGAGTCACCAAGCCCAGTCCCTGTGATGCATAATTATATCTTACAAGCTGAGTAAAGAATCACGATTTCTCATATTCAAAGATGGTGCAAATTTATCAACGGTAATAGTAATTAGTAAGCATTTTGTGATATTTTACATGCCTAACTATTCCTACCAAAGTTGGGCTATGAATTAGATAATGGTTGAGCTCCAAATTTCTTTAATTTGATCATGGCGAAGGAAAATAGTACACATAATAACAACTAATCCATATAATTGATGAGGTATGTATTAACTCCAAAGCAAATTAAGCAACTCAAAATAGATAATATTGCGTTAATCATACATCAATCAATTTTATATTCCTTTATGTGTATTAAAATTTTATATGTATAGCTCTACTACAGTTTAGGATATTTTCCCATCTTAATTATATGTGACACTAAATCTCTAAATTTTAGGCTAAGCAAAATTTTAGAACAAGTTCATTTGTAAGTATGTAGAACTCTATGGTGTGTTTGATTATTCTGATTAGTTTGTTTCAAGAGTTAATGGTTCTTTTCTTTCTTCAATTTAAACATAAATTATGATTATTAATTATTTTTATTGATACCTTGCTTCCTCACAAGGTATTATCTGTTTTGGGTCGAAGCTCGCATATTTTTGTTTTAAAATAAGCTCGCATATTTTTGTTTTAAAATAAGCCCTCGTTGGAGAAGAGGATTGACTCATTTTCTTATAAGCATAAGCCAATTCATTACACAAGAGATATAAGACAAAGTCACCACCCCTTATTTAGATCAAATATCAACAATTTTGTATTACATATTTCATTAAGAATATTTGTTGTTATTCTTTTTAATATTAAATATTCACATATAGTTTACCCCATCTCTACCCCAATAGAGGTGGATTCCCATAGATTTCCAATTCCATGGTACATTTTGCCATCTTTATTGGTGATGGCCATATTGTTACACAAAAGGGTTTAATTTGAATTCCTCGAACATAAAATTTTCACTTCATTATCTGCATACGTTGACAACGTTAGTTTATTATTGATATTATCGTTTTGCTTAATAGTAGGTATACAATTTCTTAAAATAAAATTAACAATATAATAATAATAGATGATCAATTAGAATTTAAAGCAAATCAATGTAACCAAAATAAAGACATGGCAATGCCACACATTCTCGGTCCATTTAGAAAGATTTGTTAACATCTATTTTTCCTAGTGATGGACCTTTTAACACTTTCCATTACTTCTTCAACGTTCACCAATATTCACCAAATATTATGAATTTTTTTTCATAATTACATATTCACCTTTAAATTCTTTAGAATCATTGTAACCAAGGCCAAAAGAAGGGGGAGCTTCGCTCAACTATATCCTAGCCGAGATTTTTGCTTAAAAAAATGATCATGTAGACTTAAATTTAATGGGAAAAATAAATATGTTCGTATATTAGTTATAATTCATATAAACTCTAGTTTAATTTTCCTTAATTAGCCCACTCAAAATTTTAGAATAAATTTATATATAATCTGTTTCCAATTTTTTATGTTATCTCTAATGAGTTATATTATATTTTCCCAGTTATGTTACTTTCTATTTTACTCTTTTTATTTTCCCAGTTATGTTACTTTCTATTTTACTCTTTTTATTAAAGTTAACAAAAACAATTTTCTCTCCTCTTTCAATTTATCTTTACTTAAATAATATTTTTTTAATTTCATTCAATTTCATTATAAAAGAATTATTATCCACTTTATCACAATATAATTTAAGTTATATTTTGGTTAGAATTTATATTTCTAAGCTTAAGTTCACCATGTTCATGTCCTCTTAGTATAATTTTATATATATATATATAATAAATTCTTCAATTATAGTTGAGGTTCACCATTTTTTTTTTCTTCCACATATTACAACCCCACCGCACGCGTGGGACCACTAAAAAAAAAATCTCATGCAAGGTAGCAATATGTTTTATTTATCAGTTCAGGAATATGTTTATTTAATTAAAGGAAATATGGGTAAGTGATTTCTACATAATGTAAACTCCACCTTATCATTAAATTCATTAAGAGATGCCTTTAATTTAATTTATGTTTTATATTTTCTCAAAGAAAACATAGCTACATACATGATAATTACTTCCTGAAAGGGAATCAAGGAAGATCAACAAATTGATAATGGTTTGAAAGTGAGATATTTATTGACGCCCTTAGTTAACCACCTTAAACCAATGTTTTACAAAATCAGTTTGATCCCAATAGTTTTATAATTATCATTAACACCCTAAAATTAGTTAAATCCGTTTTCAATATAAAGATTAAAATATTAATTTTTAAACATTAATAAATATAAATGTAATTAACTCAGGTCATATTACGGTGTACCACTTTTCAAAATTTTTGTAAATTTAGTGTTGTAAATATTTGTATAAAAATTGTAAATATAAAAAAAAAAGTTGTAAATGAATAATTTTTCACATTTACGACTTTTATACAATGATTTATAACTTTTATACTAATTTATAAAAAATTAAAAATAATTATACAATTTTTTATTTATAACCTTTTTTTTCACATTTACTATTTTTATATAAAAATTTACAATTTTTATCTAAAATTTACAAAAATTTTGAAAAATGGTGCACCGGTACACCGTAGCTAAAACCAATTAACTCAAACTTAACAAGTTTTTACTACTCGTCCGCTTTAAAAGTATAGGGACATGATTTGACTCGCTAGCTTACAATTGGCAATACGAAATTGATTCTTCCTCAGATGAAAGAAGAAAAAAAATTTCTTATCGTAGAAACAGAAAAGAAAGGGGAAAGCAACAAGGCCATCCGTTGTTTGGAAAGGGACGTCTATGCTGCGATTAATTAACAGATCAGCTAAATGCTTCTATTAAAGTGGGGTTAGACTTGCTTTTCAAGCAAAAGGGACAGCGCTGTTAACAAAAATGTTGGGGATTTTTCCGAAAAAGAAAGATGTTGTGACCAGCGGGTATTAAATGATTACACCTGCCGCACACAGTTCACACTATTTCAAGTAAAATAAAAATATCTCAACGACCGTTATGATTTTTTACTAAAAAACTAAATAAAAAAACCACTTTGCACACCCAATTGAGATTAATTAATGCAACTAAAATCCGATTTGTTTTTATTTTGTATACAACCCTTGACACCTATACATAATATCCTTTCAATTCATAAAAAATCTATCTTAAAAAATTCCAACCATTTTACACTGGAAACAAGGTTTAATATTTTTAAACAGAGGATGCTGCTGAATACAGTCATGTATATAGTTTTCTAGCTACTTCTGTTTTCAAGAACCAGTGAAAATTAACAAGAAGCAAATCAATTCTCAAACAAATTAAGCTTGTGCTTGAATGGAATAGAGAGAGTGAGAAAAGCTAACCAAGATGTAGATGAGAGAAGCAACAACAATGGTACGAAATCGCCCAAGAAAGGAATCAGCAACAAATGCTCCCAAAGGAGGGAGCAGCGCCGCCGTGCCTGCCCAAGCGTTCACACTCACAGCAGCTGTTGCCGTTGACTCCCCAAGTGGCCCGGTTAAGTATGTAATAAGATTTGATGAAATTCCAAAGTAAACTAATCTCTCCGCAACTTCAACACCTATAAAATTCTCATCAATTAATATTTGCTTCTTGTTTAAACGAGGATGGTAAATATTGATGTAGTTTGTGCAACAAGATGGTCAACTTACCAATGATGAAACAAGCCGATCTCCAACCTCCAGAGTTGAATCGGTGGACTGGACGACCCTTGTAGTCTGCATAGCCATTGACAGTTTCTTCAGAAAGTGGAGCTTCAGTCGTTGAAAGATTGGAGATGGTGGCCATTTGTTCTTTCAGACGTTTCGCTTTTCAGAGATATATTATATTGGAAAGGGGCAATTCCCCTAAAACTCCTCAGATTGAGTCTAATAACAATTAACTGCCGTTTTGGGAAACATAATATATGACATTAACTATACCGTCTCAAAGTTTTGAGTCCGATTACAGTGTATGGAATGTATTGATCAGTATTTTTTTTTTATAAAAATCGTAAATTGATAAATAAAAATTATAAATAATTATATAAAAATTATAAATAAATAATATAAAATATACTATACATCAAATATATCGAAATAAAAACCTAAAATTTTTTAATATCTATTTTACCCTTCTTTAAATAAAAAGAATAATTAAAATATTTAAACATATTATTAACTGTAATAGTAATTTAAATTTTTTAAATAATAATTATCTTGATCAAATGTCAAACTTAAAATGATTGAATTTCTTTGTCCCATATTTACCCTTGTTTGTTCAAGTTAATATCTGACTGTTAACTGCAGAGATTCCCGGATGTCAAGGGGTTATATTTTAGACCAAACCTCATGGGGTTTATTGTAATTATTGCTATTGGAGATTTTTTTTTTTTGAAAAAGTTACTTAGTAATATAAATCCAAAAAAGTTATAATGTACAAAAATCCGAGGGGCATACCCCAAGAATTACAAAAGGACGTAAAGTCCAAACATACAATCCAACAAAAAGATAGAAAATGAAGGCCACAAGCAGCCTAAAACAAAGTAAAAAAGCCACAAACGGCCTTAACAACATAGAAGAGAAATGATCACAAACGGTCTAAAACATAAAAATACAAGAGCTTTAACCCTTCTTGTTTTTCTTCTTCTTACCCTTCTTTACCGGGGTAGCTGGGGTGTCCGAATGAGTATGGTCAATCCTATCAGATTGATCATCCTCACTAAGCCCATTCAAAGGCTCAAAACGAGTGGGAGAAGACTCAGGAGGTATCCGCCCTGAGGAAATAGATGCCTCACGATTTGTAGAATACTTGATAGTGCCCAAAAGTCTACCTCGTCAGTCGCAAAAGGAGATGGAGAATCAGAATCTGAAACTGACTCTGCACTCGGAACTGTAGTAGCCTTCGGAGGCTCAACTTGCACTGCAGAAATTTCTGGAATAGTAACTATTTTGGTGCAATCAGTGACCTTGGTCACATCCTTTTCTTTTCTCAAATGGGCAGTATCAGAGGTGCTAGCCTCATTCTTATCTGGACTTGAAGTCTTTACCGGTTCTGGACAACGATGACCAAACTGGCAACATTTGGGGCAATGTTTTGGAGTCCACTCATATTCAACTTGAATTTCAATGGGCTCTGGAGAGAGTTTGCACCTGAACTCAAAGTTCTTAACTCGAGGGCGTCTTGCATCAATAAGAACACAAACCCTCGCATACTCCAATCTAGATAGATCAGAAGTCTCCTTATCACAAGATTGAGGTTCTCCAACCATGCTGGAGATAATGCTAAGGCCTTTGGCTGTCCACAAAGGAAACAGCAGGCCATACAAACGGATCCAAACTGGTAGTGTCCGGAATGCTGTAAGATTGAAATCCAGATGCGGATGCCATTGCTGCAGGTAAATGAATTTACCTCCAAACATCCAAGGACCGCGAGCAATGATTGCATGTACCTCATCCTCAGTTCTAAAACGGAAGATGAGAAATCCCTTATCCGTGGAACGGACGTCCTCAAGACCACTAGATTTCCATGCACGCATCGCCATCGAACGTGCAGCATGGAAGGGCATCACATATCCCGGAAAGAAGCCAACAAGACATGTACGCCATTCGGCTAAATTCTCGTCGACAATCTCATCTGGAATCTCAAGGATTGTACCCGGTTTTTTAAGAGTAACCGAACTCAATTTGCATCGGGTACTCGAATCAGTGATCTTGATTTTATCAGCCCAAGAGTCAGCAGTTGTCTTGGATGGATCCATCAAGTGAATTACAAATCAAATACAATGCAAACTCATAAAAAAGAGATGGAAAAACGAAAGCAAACCAGGCACCGAAGCGACTTGGCTTCCAAAGTCGTCGTCACCTCTTTAAAAACGATAATCCACAAAGAATCAAGAAATCGACCAAGAGGCAAAGTTGCATGAAATAACCTGAAGAACAATCTGGGTGGGGTTTATGAACAGTGTCTCCGGTAAATGAATAGTAACCACCGCGGTGAACAGTAAAATCCGAATTGAAGAAGCGGCGATTTGAGGGGTTTCTGGTTGGAATCAGATGACGGCCAAGAAGAAAAAGTTGGTCAGTGTTGTCCGATCTACTAGATGGTGGCAAAGGTGAGATACAACTCGCCGTTTTCCGGTGAGATGTGGCGGTGAATAGTAAATCCGAAACTTTGAGGCCTTGAACGGAGGTGTTGCGGCGCGAATCTGGTGGTGCTGATGAAGGGAAACTTGTAGAACGTCGCCTGATCTACAAGAATTTGATGGAGGTGAGATGCCACTCGCCGGTGACAGCGGCAGGCGGCGGTGAATAGTGAAAAATCCGAAACTTTGTGGCCTTGAACGGAGGTGTTGCGGCGCGAATCTGGTGGTACTGATGAAGGAAAACTTGTAGATCGAGTCAAGACCAACACGATGATGGCAAAGGTGGCGTCCCACTCGCCCGCCGTCGACGATAAATAGTGAAATCTGAAACCTTTTTTTGCAATTTTAACCGTTTTTCTGCCGGAAACTGAGGGCGACCCAGAAGAAAATTTGTCTCAGGATATCCCGATCTACAACATATGTAGATTTGAAAGGCTGATTCGCAAATTGGTCGGAGTGAACAGTAACTCCGGTGACCCTAATTGAGAGAAAAATTTTCTCTCACTCGACACCATCCATGGAAATTTTGAAGATGTTGTGGCTGAGTACTTGTTTCTGCTTTCAGTTTTGCCTTTAGCAAGAAATTTTGAAGCGTAGTTCTTCTATTTGAGTCCAGACACGACACACCCAAGAAATTGTAATAGAACGGAAAACCGTTTAATGGTAAATTTTTTCTAATTTTTTTAATAAAAAAATATTTTAATACAAATTTTTTATATAATTTATTGATACAGATTTATAGATTTTGATCCTATAAAATATAATAATTGAGATTAAAAATTAACAAGATGTATTTAATACTATCAATTTATCAAATATTTTTATCATTATATTTTGTAAATTAATAATTAAAAAATTATGTATAATCTTATACCAACATATCTTATTTTATAAATGGTAACTAATAACTAAAAAAATAAATATTTGAATATTAAAAATTAATTAATTTTGTAATTAAAAATGTAAGAGTACTCAGTAATATTCAACAATCAAAAGAATATATATATCTGCGTAAATTTAATTCTCAAAATAAGGTTATTATGATTAATCATTATATCATTATGGATATTTGATAAGATAGAATGATTGATTAGAAAAGTAAAGAGGCTCGCAACAAGAAATCAGTAATGAAAAGACGGGGACAAAACAAACCGATAATTTTGCACTTGAAAATAAGGGTGGTAGTTCGTGTCGTGTCGTGTTGACCTATTTAATTATCGTGTTAAAACATGAAACACGGATTCGATACGATTATTAAACGTGTTACTCACGTGTTGTAATCGTATCATATTTAATTCATATAATTTATTTAATTGTTTAATCTAGTTATGCATAATATATTATATTATATATATTTATATCAATTAAAATTATTTTTAGAATATAAACCATTATTAGTATAAAATATTATTAAAATCATCATAATTTATTATTTCGTAAATTAATTTATTTTATAATATAAGAATATCAATTTTATAATATATATGTTATAAGTAGTTAACAATTTATATTATTAAATGGGCTTACATATTAAAGATAGACAAAATATGTTTAACTATTCCTGTCATTAAACGGGTTGATATGTTGAATACTTTCAACATGAATCTAACCCATTTATTAATCGTGTATCGTGTTCATATCGTATTCATATCGTGTTCACGTATCATGATCTAAATTGTCACCCTTACTTAGAAATGATAATATTATCGGTTGCAATTGAGGATTACTAAGAGCACACCAACAACCATTTGTTAGCAGTTGCTCCCTACTTCGTTCGTTTTATCTTTAAATACGATTTTGCTATTACACGAAAATGGGGTCTGCTGCCAATTAATGGAAGGTCAATTGCCAAATTAGAAGTAATTGCTATAAAAGTTGTACATTTCATAGCAAATGTTTGCATTGTCAAGCTTCTAACAAACTGCAAAAAATGAAACAAACTGCAAGCCCACAACAAATCTTTAATCATAGAGGTTATAACGCAATTCAACTACTTCTTCTTTCTCCCACCAGCAGCCTTTGACTTCTTGTTAGTTATTTCTTTAGGAGCATTACCTGGAGTTTCCTGTCATTACAAATCAGCACATGATGAATATAAGGAGAGAAAGATGGCGCTTCCTAAATGAACAAATTCCAGATTTGAGAACAAAAATTGAAGTATATAAAATAATGAGCTAACAAGCTTAACTAATCAATAGAAATTCAAAACTTAAAGCCGAGAAGATATGTTAACTTTGGCTGGACAATTTTCTTCATGAACCCCTGCTCTCACCTTTTCATCTTGATCTATGTGCAATGATGGATTTATTGCGTTGGTTGACTTCTTTTTTCATTCCATCTAATAATCAATTTTATATTATTGTATACAATCTGTTTCTAATAATCAAGGCATCAATCCGAAAGGTGCATAAACACAGTCATTAAAGCAAATGGAGATAAATCATGTTTCATTGAGACATTTTATCGAATAATTGCACTGAACAAACAAATCCTTACCAACACCAACTTCCATGTTCAAGTTTTTTTACTTGGATACAATAATAATCAACATAATCATAAATTGAATCAAATATTATAGAAACAAAAGAATCAAAGTATATCCAGATAAAAAATAATCAAATTCCAAATCCAAGAAGCAAAAGAGCACAAAAAAGGATCTTACTGACATTTTAGCAAAGCCTGAGTTGGAGTTGACGTGATGCAAAGATTGGAAGGATCTGAGAAATTTTAGGGTTTCTGTGTGAATGTGAGAGGAAGGAGAGACACGTGACACAGAGACTAGTCAGAGAGGGTTAGCAAAGAGTGTAGAGATGAGTGAGATTTTGAGAAATTTGCAGAGAAAGGGAGGAGGAGATACCTCGAGTTGTCGTGCGATCCAGACGGAGACGAAGACGAGAGAGTAATTTTAATTTTGTACATAAATTAAAAAAAAAGAAATTTAGAGATGGACTTTGATTTGCGTTGTGGTTGAAGAAGAGGAACGAAGGGATCATGGATTTCACGTTTCTATTTACAGAGGAGTAGACTTTCCCAGCAATCCTAAACTCTCGTGTTTGACGGGTTTCAGATTACCTTATAAAGCGAGCATTTGAAACCCATACGTTATTAAGATATCCGGGATAAAAAAGTCTATTAACTAAACCAAACACGGGTTAACTTTCACATTCTCATTCTCAAGCAATCAAACCACCGTACCAAACACTCCCTTATTGTTTACTTATTAACATGTGTGCTAGGCTGGGCCCAAAGCAAGCAAAGGAAGGCTTCGCAGCGCCCAAGAGAATGTGCTCCAAGGCTGGGCTACGGGCAAGTGCGACCCAAAGGCCTGGCCCCCGAGGGCCAAGAGGCCTATTGGAATATTATATATTTTATTGAATGCATATTTGCTTTAAATTATCATATATTTCTAATTGAATGCATTTTATTGGAATACTTTTTCCGTTTGTGCAACTGCATGAAATAATTTGGGAGTTATTTTTGGCCAATATTACGGTGTTGGTTGCTTGTTTTATTTATCACTAACAAATTGCCTAGATGAGCATGCCTAGATTATATCCAAACTTTATTATGCCATGTAGATATGTTTATTTTCAATATGCATACTTGATTGCACATACTATGTTGATATGATATTTTATGAAAGCATGTTGTTTATGAAATTATATTTGATTGTTTGATTTATAAATATGCATGTTAATTATTATGACATGCTAGAAACATGCTAGGAATATCATATTTAGTAGGAGTGTAGTGGAAGAATTTTATTGATTCTCCTATACATATTTTACGGAAAATTTAGATTTCATTTAGTAACAAACATTTGTCATGGGAGATTATTTTTCGCATAACGATTTTTCGATCTTCTGACTGGTGCAAGTTATTAAATTGTCCTAGAATTTGTGTTACAAAATGATTAGAAGTTGTGCGCTAAAACAAATGTGTGATTTATCCTTTTAGGAGCATGTATAGATGGCTTCTAAGAATATTGTGGTTGACTTGAACGATGGAGAGAAATAGGATATGACAACATTATGATATTTGGCATCATAAGATCCAACATTCTTGATGAGCAAGAGGTTTTAGAACCCTTGACCTAAGTAATGCCCACGCTGATGGCTAGCAATACAAGTCAACATTGTCGCGATCAATAAGCCTATTAAGATTGGCTTCAGAAAGATCATTGTGCATTAGTACGCTAAGCAGCATGCATAACGACTTGAATGGCGTCTTTGAAGAGTATGCCACTACTCATGAGATGTTTATCATGTATGCCTGACTTGGATCTATTTTGAGGCTTCACATGATCCATCTGCCATCCATTCTTACTTCTACCTCTATTCTCAATGACAAAGGCTTGTGCATTAGTTGTTCCTACAACCTCTCTTCTTGTTTTTTTTTTTTCATTGAAGATACCATTTTTAATGATTTTTGTAGATAACACACCATCAGGAGCAAAGCTACTTTCGGTCACTGCGAAAGTCTTTGAGTTCTCTTATAAAGAGCTCAATAGCATCAAAGACTGTGGTTCATCGTCAATCTTCATATTCATGGTAGCTGATTGATTGAGTATACTTTGGAAGTTATTTAAACATGTTGCTATGCTAACACCTTCCCTATACTTCACATTGTTGAACTCTTTAAACAAGAGCACCTTCTTTGCAACAGTCTTTTTCTCAAATAAGGCTTCTAACTTCTACTAAAGAGCTTGAGCATTGTTTCATTAGACACATGGTGAAAAACACTATCATTCACCCATTGTCTAATAGTACCAATGGCTTTCTTATTCAACTTTACCCAATCTTTGTATTCCATATCTTTTGACTTACCTTTCTCTCATTCAATAGGCTCATGAAGATCTTTGTAGCAGAGAATATCCTCCATTATTGGCTTCCAAGTCACCCAATTTGAGTTGTTAGTTTTAATCATAGTAGCTAGTAGTAGCATCTATTACAACCCCTTAATCTAGATTAGGTTTTGTATAATAATAAATAATACCCACTAGGTAAGCTCTCGGGAAATTAGAGGGGTTACAACGATCCCACTTAAAATCCAACCTCCTTATTATTAGTAATATGTCCTAAGAATATAGATATTTTTGTTATGAACATTTTTATAAATTAATAAATAGTTATTATTTATATTTATCACAAATATGATTGCATTAATGACTAAAGGTTCAAGAGCTTGTACATTACTAAAATATATGTTTATAAGATATATATGAGATATAGAACTTTATCACAGCTTAAACATACACGGTCTTTTGCGTCGGCCATACGGCGGGCCTCGGGCCGACGTAGATAATATGGGCCGTAAATCTTCTATGGTGGCCCTTTAGGTCATTTGAGGCGGGATTATAGTCATTTACTGTAGCAAACTTGCAGCCATAGAAAGCCATATACGTCAACCCATTTACGGCGGTGAAATTACCGCCGTAAAAGGCTCAATGACCCACAATTACGAATTTGTCCCTGATTTGAAATCCATTCAAATTTTCAGTTTTATTTGTAACGGCTATTTTTTTTTTTGAAAAATATGAATTTTAAATTTAAAACAAATCTATTCAAATTAACATTTTGCTTGTAACGACTTTTTCTTTTTAAATGCGATTTCAAAATTAAAAATAATAATTGTAATTTTAAATTTTATAGAATTACAATTTTAACCTCAATTTTTAGTGTTACTTGAAATTATTAATTTATCATTGTTCATTAACTTAATAAAATTCTTTAAAAAAGTGCTTTTATATTTAATTATCCTTATTCAGTAACATTTGTTTCTAACAATATTTTGGTACATTTTTTAGAACCAGTATAAAACAATATTTAATTGGCTAAAAAATCACTAGAGAGCAAGCAGACGGGAAGAAGCCCTGCAATGTTAATTAAATGAACATTCAGAAATGGAATGGCAGATCAATTAACTCCGTTTAGCAGATGAAAAAACCCAGCACTCGCAGCAAGTCATTTAATATTTCTAGACCTTTACACGAATACAGTCAACATATTTCCTTTATGAGAAGGGCACTAAAATAGTCATTATCAGTATGGAAAAACATGGAAATGAACACTAGTATAACGTAGAAGGAAATACATACATATGCGTCGAACAATCTAGCTACATCATGTCAATCATCAAAATATAATCTTTTGAGTTTCGTTATAGTTCCTCACACAGCCAAAAGTGCACTAATGAACACTTAAATATGTATGCTTAATAAGAGTTTAATTCATTATATTGCATTAATAATGTCATTAAATCCCTCAACTTAAGTATGTTTATAGTCTTTGCATCTTTGGAATTAAGTTTCTCTTAATTTTGGTTTTGTTACAGGTTTGGTAAAATGGGTATAACTTTCTATTTATAGATCAGAATGGTGCAAATCTTAATGTTTTGAAAAGCTGATTAAATTATGTACAAGATTGTATCTCACAAGAATCATCAAATTCGGGCTCTTAGTAGACCAAAAATGGGCTTGAAGTGAACTCATCTGTAGATTCAGCCCAGCCTGACCATGCCTCAGTATTTTGACCATATCTCTCAGAATACGTATCCAAATCGTATGAATCAAGATGTTCTAGAAAGCTGAGAGAAATATCTACGACTTTCATGAAGACATGTGATTAAAATTCATAATAATTCAAGATCAAAATCGGTGGTCAAATTCGGTTCACCTAATTACCCTAATTGTCAAAGTTGGTGCATCTAATATTTGACAATTATTCCTTTGTAATTTGACCCAAGTTTGCCCCTGAATGTATCTATAAATAGAGGTTCCTTGTGTCCCATTAGGGCATCTTGGCCTTAGCTAGGATCTTGTATTGCGTATCTCTTGTGTTTTATTAATGAATTTTCTTTTTCTTGCATTTTGTGTTCTTTCTCTTATAATGTCTTGCTAATTTCTCTCTTGCTAAGGTGAAAGGGTGAAACCCTTGATATGAGAGTAAGGATTCTCTAACCCTTAATATGTGCTTAATTGTCATAATCTTATGTTGTTTATTTTATATGATTTATATTTATTTCTTAATCAATCTTGACACCACTCGTAAAGTGGAGGTCTTGATCCATTGTCGACAATCCTTGGCACATCAAATGCTTGGATCCTTTCTAGATGTCGTATGGTTCTTCCTTATCGACATGAATCTAGTTAGGAACCTTGATTTGTTGTAGACATATGGAGATTGGCACATTGGATGCTTGAACCCATTTACAAGTAGTGGTATAAATATTGGTAACAAAGCAATATAATTCATATAACTAAAATGGGTTGTTTATCCTTATTCGAAATATCAAAGGCGGATCCCCTAACCTTAGCTTTCATTATTATTGTGTTAATTCCTTTTACTTGCATATTTTAATTATTCTCATCTATTGTTGATATTATCTTGTCATATCTTTGAATCATTCATATCATATTTGCTTAGCTTATAATTTGTAGCGCTAAAATCTCCTTCCTCGTGGATCGACCCTGGTCTCACTGGGTTTATTACTTCGACACTCCTATACTTAAGAGAAAATCCTTTTTCGGATGTGTCAAGTTTTTGGCGTCGTTGCCGGGGAAGGTAAAAATTGGCGTGCAAAATTGTAAGTGTTCTTTTTTTTTCATCTTAGATCTTAATTTCTTGTGTGTTCATCTTTTCTTCTCTTTCCGTCTCTCTTCCTTGCATGAAAATTTGGTCACGAACATCTAGTGGTAGACTTGTTAGAAAAACATCATCTACCTTAGAAAACATGGCCGACAATCATGTGAAAATATTCACGGATGAAGGGGACAACCGTTCGCAACACAATGATCAAAACCAACGAAGAACCCTCAGAGACTACATGAATCCGGTAAGGACTAGTGCACCATCTTGTGTAGTTTCTCCTCCAAATTCAATCCATTTCAATTTCAAGCCAAGTTTTGTTCGACTTTTACCCACCTTTCATGGCCTTAACATGGAGAACCCATATTCGCACTTGAAAATCTTTGAAGAGGTATGTAACTCCTACACTGACCCAAATTGTAGCATAAACACCATTAGATTAAAGCTTTTTCTTTTTTCTTTAAAAGATAAAGCTAGAACATGGCTACAAAATTTGAGGTCGAATTCCATCAGTTCATGGGATGAGATGAAACAACAATTTTTGAAAAAATTTTTCCTACCCATAGAACAAATTCTCTTAAAAGATAAATTTCTGGTTTCTCTCAAAAACAAGGGGAAAACTTTTACCAATGTTGGGATAGGTATAAGAAACTACTTAATACCTGTCCTCACCATGGTTTTGAAACTTGGAGAATAGTTACACACTTCTATGAAGGGTTAACACCTCAAGATAGGCAACTAGTAGAATTAATGTGTAATGGAGAATTTAAAGAAAAAGACCCTGAGGAAGTACTTGACTTCCTAGATTCCTTGGCAGAAAAGGCACAAAATTGGGACACTGCTGGCACCTATGAGGTACCAAGTAAGACCCCAACCTCGACATCCAATAAAGGTATTTACAACCTTAGGGAAGATCATGACCTTTAAGCCAAATATGCATCCCTAGCTAGAAAAGTCGAGGCTTTAGAAATTAAAAAGAGTGGTCAATTAAATTCTATTCAAGAAAATGTCTGTAACATTTGCGATGATAATGACCATTCTACTGATGATTGCCCAACTTTGCCTGCCTTTAGGGAATGCCTCCATGAGCAAGCCAATGCCTTGAACACTTTCAAAAGGCCAAATCACAATCCATACTCACAAACCTACAATCCTGGTTGGAGAAATCATCCAAATCTTAGTTGGAAAAATGATAATCATGCACAATCTTCATAAGTCCCTTTTCAAACACGACAAAATTTTCAAAATTCTCATGATCATGCATATGCTCCTCCTCCTAGGAATGACTTTGAAGAAACATTACATTCATTCATTACAAAGCAAGAGACTTTCAATAGTCAAACTGCTCAGACATTAGCAAATTTGTCAGAAACTCTTGCAAAATTAGCATCCACATTTAGCATCCAAGAGAAGGGAAAATTTCCTTCTTAAACATTGCAAAACCCCAAAGATCAATCTAACGCAAATGCAGGGAGTTCAAGTAACCATTATTTTGACCAAGCCAAGTCAGTCATGACCCTTCACAATGGTAATGTTGTTGACAAACACATTCCTAACCCTTGTGAGAAAGAAGAAGAATCGATCTCTAAAGGGCAGGAAGAGGTTGCTAAACCAACACCTAGCGAAGAGGAAACCATATCCTCATCTGTGCCTCCATTTCCTCAAGCATTAGCCACACAAAAGAAGGCAACTCACAATTCTGAAATCTTTGAAATTTTCAAACAGGTAAAGGTCAACATTTCCTTGCTTGATGTGATCAAACAGGTACCTTCTTATGCAAAATTTTTGAAAGACTTGTGCACTGTGAAAAGAAAACTGAATGTGAAAAAGAAGGCCTTTCTAGCCCAGCAAGTAAATGCTATTCTTCAAAATAATAATACAGTGAAATATAATGATCCAGGTTGTCCTACAATTTCATGTGTTATTGGAGAGCATAAAATTGAACAAGCTTTACTTGATCTTGGTGCTAGTGTGAATTTGCTTCCATATTTGGTTTTTCAAAAACTAAATCTAGGTGAGTTAAAACCGACTTCTGTGACTCTTTTGCTTGCTGATAGATCAATTAAAGTACCAAGAGGAGTAGTAGAAGATTTATTAGTTCAAGTCAATAAATTCATTTACCCAATGGATTTTATCGTCTTGGACACACAACCAGTGGAAGTAAGCAATTCAATTCCTGTTATTTTAGGGCGTCCATTTCTAGCTACTTCTAATGCCTTGATTAATTGCAGGAATGGAGTCATGAAGTTATTATTTGAGAACATGACATTGGAACTTAATGTTTTTAATATGTGCAAACAACCAAATGAAGAAGAAGATGAAATTGATAAGGCCAATGTGATTGAATCTATTGTGGAAGATCACATCCAAAAAAGGAGTTCTTCTGACCCTTTGGAAACTTGTTTGGTGAATTCATTAGAATCAAGTATGGAACTAGAGTCTGATCTTTCTGATATATGTTCTTTATTGGATTGTGCACAAGTGATGGAAAAATGCTCAAAACCAAGATTCGAAGAATTGGGGCAAATGAATGAAAGCAAGGAAGAGGAAGCTCCCAAGTTAGAACTAAAGACCTTACCTGAAGGACTGAAATATGCATATCTTGGGGAGAATCAGACATATCCGGTGGTAATTTCTTCATCCCTCACATGCAAGCAACAAGGTAAGTTGATAGAAGTGCTTAAAAGGCATAAAAATGCAATTGGGTGGACTTTAAAATATATAAAAGGCATTAACCCCTTAATTTGCACACATAGAATACATTTAGAGGAAAATACCAAAACATCTCAACAACCTCAAAGGAAATTAAATCCACACATGAAAGAGGTCATTAGGGCTGAAGTTCTCAAACTACTTGATGTGGGAATTATCTATCCTATTTCTGATAGTAAATGGGTAAGCCCTACAGAAGTAGTACCTAAAAAATCTGGCATTACAGTTGTTAAAAATGAAAAGGGGGAATCATTGCCAACTCGTGTCTCATCTAGTTGGAGGATGTGCTTTGATTATAGAAAATTAAATGCTGTCACAAGAAAAGACCATTTTTTCTTACCTTTCCTTGACCAAATTCTTGAAAGAGTAGCAGGAAACCCCTACTACTGCTTTCTTGATGGATACTCAGGCTATTATCAAATTCCCATTACACTTGAAGACCAAGAAAAGACCACATTCACATGCCCCTTCGGCATTTTGCATTTAGGAGAATGCCTTTTGGACTTTGTAATGCCCCATCCACTTTTCAAAGATGCATGTTAAGCATTTTCAGTGACATGGTTGAGCATTGTTTAGAAGTTTTCATGGATGATTTAACTGTCTTTGGAAACTCTTTTGATAATTGTCTTGAAAATTTAGAAAAAGTCCTAAAAAGGTGTGTGGAAAAAGGTCTTATTTTGAATTGGGAAAAATTCCATTATATGGTCACTTCGGGAATTATCTTAGGCCATGTGGTGTCTTCTAAGGGAATTGAAGTGGACAAAGCAAAAGTGAAATTAATTTCCCATTTGCCTTCACCAAAAACAGTTAAAGAGGTTCGTTCATTCTTAGGGCATGCTGGATTTTATAGGAGGTTCATAAGAAATTTCAGTGCTATATCTAAACTTCTTTGTAACCTCTTAATAAAAGACACTTCTTTTGAATGGACTCAAGAATGTCAAAATGCCTTTGATAAATTAATTGGACTTTTAACAACTGCTTCAATTATGCAATCTCCTGATTGGTCCTTGCCTTTTGAATTGATGTGTGATGCAAGTGACTATGCCGTTGGTGTTGTCTTAGGACAAAGAAAAGAAGGTAAGCCTTATGTCATATACTATGCAAGTAGGACTTTAAATGATGCACAAATGAATTACACAACAACTAAAAAAGAACTACTTGCAGTAGTATTTGCATTGGACAAATTTCGTTCTTATTTAATTGGTTCTCCCACAATTGTTTACATTGACCATGCAGCTGTGAGATATTTAATGTCTAAACAGGATGCAAAACCTAGATTGATACGGTGGATCTTATTGCTCCAAGAATTTAACATCACAATAAAGGATAAGAAAGGAGTCAAAAATGTCGTTGCTGATCATCTTTCAAGACTAAAAACAGAGGCATTAATTGAAACTTCACCTATCAATGACTCTTTTCCTGATGAATTTTTATTTTCCGTTGCTACTATATCTTGGTTTGCTAACATTGTAAATTTTCTTGCGACAGGAAAAATGCCACCTCATTGGAATGCTTAAGACAAAGGGAAATTTTTAACCGAGGTGAAAAATTTTTATTGGGATGACCCATATCTATTCAAATATTGTCCAGACCAAATAATGAGAAGATGCATACCTGACAATGAGGTATGGGAAAAAGCTCTTACGCCAAAAAGCGAAGAGCGAAAAGGTTACAAGTTTGTCCCAAATGTGCAAGATGGACTTGTAACCAGCGTTGTCGCTCCTTGGGATATTTGTCTAACAATCGAGAGGATAAGCTATAGTTCATCAAGGATGGACTGAGTAAGGAGTCCTTGGATGATATCCGAACGACTCTTGAGACGCATTCTTGTGGACTTGTGCAGCGTGAAATTTTTAATTTGTGGACACAATTCCGAGATGAGCAGGAACGCTATAGTCTTGGGAATCTGACTCAAACCGACCCTGTTTGCCAGTTTATAAGAAAACTGGATGGGAAGCAATATCCAACTCATAGAAGGTGTTTAAGCCGTTTCTGGACGTAAAACCAGAGAAGATGTGAGCCACAGTCACAACTACCTAACATATGCATGCGTGCCATCATTTTTGAATTTTAATACCTCATAGCTGTCATTTTGAATTTGTATCTTTTGTTTGACTTATGGTGTCTATTTCATCATCTTTTTGATTTTTTATGCATATTGTCAACTTTTTCAACAAACAACCGAGCTACCTAGATAGATATCATCATTAGCATACCTTTTTGCACTCCATAAATACCACATGTCTTGTTCTCTTCTTCACACATAGTTAGAGAGTTGCATAGACATGGAGGGAACTTCAAACGTCGAATCCAAAGGATATGTGTATTCTGTGGATCTCGACCGGGTAAAAGTGAAGAGTTCGTAGAAGTAGCAAATTATCTTGGTAGGCTACTGGCTGAAAGAAAGATTCATGTGGTTTATGGGGAGGTAGCCTCGGGTTAATGGGTTGTGTGTCAACAGCTGCACATGTAGGAGGTAGTCAAGTTTTAGGAGTTATTCCTAAAGCTTTAGCCATAGAAAGCATTGTTGGAAAAATGTTGGGAAGGAGTTACAGGTCTCCTCTATGCATGAACGCATGGCACATATGCTCATCAATTCAGATGCCTTTATTGCTTTACCAGGTGGCTTTGGCACTCTTGAAGAAATTTTTCAAATTGCCTCTTGGGCCAACTGAATCTCCATCAAAAACCCATAGGTTTGTTGAATGTTAAAAATTTCTTTGATCCTTTGATAAGTTTTGTTGATGCAGCTGTGGAACAAAATTTTATCCCTCATTCAGCGATAAAGATCCTTGTTTTTGCCACTTCTGCTGGTGAGTTACTTGACAAATTACAAGAAGTTGAGTATGAACCTGACCCAGCTAGTACTCAAATTAATTGGGCAGGAGGGCAAAACAAAAAGTGCAAATGGATCTGAATCTCCGTTTGTAATTTTTTCTTCTTGTCTTTATTTTATTTTATTTTTAGCATGTTATTTTATGAGTCTTTCAGGTCATCTCTCTTGAATAACAGAAGCTTCAGGTAATGTCTCCTATACTTTATCTCTCTACATTTAAACATTGAGGACAATGTTTCATTTGGTTGGGGGGAAGGATAGTAGACATAAGTGTGTCTTGAATTTTTTTTCTTAAAAAAAAAAAGCGAGTTAGTAATTAGATTAGAGTGCGGTGTAAGGAGTTCAAATCCTCTTGAGACGCATTCTGGGTCAGGAATGGCAGAATAAGGAGGACCAGTTTGAACTCTTGAAACCCATTCTAACCAATTTGTCATTTTGATTTTGTGAACTCATTTTAGCTAACTTGATATTATTTAGTCTTGATTTTTGAATTTTATAACAAGGAGGTCTTATTCATTTCACTTTGAATTATTCAAATCTATGAACTCTCACAACATTATCATTTAATAAATGTGTGCTTATGTACTCATTAAGCAAGTATTCATGAATCTTTCTTCACACACACACATACTTGATGCATGATTTGTGGGTGGCGAAATGAAATGTTGCAATATTTGAGTTCTTTTATTTTGTTTAGGATAAACACAAAAGGAAGGGGAAAGTTAAAAAAAAAAAAAAAAAAAAAAAAAAAGAGAGAGCAATTGTGGATAAGTTTGGTCTCGTAGCCTCCTTAATTCGAGCAATTAAGCCCGAGGGGTGCCTCAACACCTAATACCCTAAGACCAACTGGTTTGGGAGCTATTGGCCCAAAGCTCGCTACATGGATTAAGGAGAAAGCTTAATGGGATTGAACATTGCACTATCCACAAGTTTCTAAGCAAAAATAAAGCATCGGCAACCGAGTCGTTAAGCTCGTAGGGGTGTCTTAACACCTAATGCCCTAAGGCCAACTGGTCTGGGAGTCATTAGCCTAAGGCTCGCTACATGGGTTAAAGATGCATTTTTAAAAAAAAAAAACACACAATATATAAAATAAATGAATGCCCCTACCTAAGGTTGTTAGCCTTAACAAATATTAGAACCGATATGGCTTCTTTCTAATAAGCCCATAGTCATGTGTCAACTGAGCACAAAAAGAAGGTTTATTGATATCTTGACTGAAGGGTACATGAGTCATAAAAAAAAATTGTTGAGAGTTTGTTATTTGGATAAAATCAAGGAGAGTACAATAATGACCACCTTGGATGTAAAATTCTATAAATCACTTCTAAATTAATAACGCTTTAATTGCTAGGGACTAGCAATAAGCTGGTTGGGGGGTGTGATGAACACTTAAATATGTATGCTTAATAAGAGTTTTAATTCATCATATTGCATTAATAATGTCATTAAATTCCTCAACTTAAGTATGTTTGTAGTCTTTGCATCTTTGGAATTAAGTTTCTCTTAATTTTGGTTTTGTTACAGGTTTGGTAAAATGGGCATAACTTGCTATTTATAGATCATAATGGTGCAAATCTTAATGTTTTGGAAAGCTGATTAAATTATCTACAAGATTATATTTCTCAAGCATCATCAAATTCGGGCTCTTAGTAGACCAAAAATGGACTTGAAGTGAACCCATCTGCAGATTCAGCCCAGCCTGACCATGCCTCAGTATTTTGACCATATCTCTCAGAATACGTATCCAAATCATATGAATGAAGATGTTCTAGAAAGCTGAGAGAAATATCTATGATTTAATGAAGACATGTAATTAAAATTCACAATAATTCAATGTCAAAATTGGTGGTCAAACTCGGTTCACCTAATTACCCCAATTGTCAAAGTTGGTGCATCTAATATTTGACAATTATTCCTTTGTAATTTGACAAGTTTGCCCCTGAATGTATCTATAAATAGAGGTGCCTTGTGATCCATTAAGGCATCTTGGCCTTAGCTGGGATCTTGTATTGTGTATCTCTTGTTATTCTCTCTTGTGTGTTATTAATGAATTTCCTTTTCCTTGCAATTTGTATTCTTTCTCTTATAATGTCTTTCTAATTTCTCTCTTGCTAAGGTGAAAAGGTGAAACCCTTGATATGAGAATAAGGATTCTCTAACCCTTAATATGTGCTTAATAATCTTAATCTTATAATGTTTATTCAATATGATTTATATTTAATTTCTTAATCAATCTTGACACCACTCGTAAAGTGGAGGTCTTGATTCATTGTCGACAATCCTTGGCACATCAAATGCTTGGATCCTTTCTAGATGTCGTATGGTTCTTCCTTATCGACATGAATCTAGTTAGGAACCTTGATTTGTTGTAGACATATGAAGATTGGCATATTGGATGCTTGAACCCATTTACAAGTAGTGGTATAAATATTGGTAACAAAGCAATATAATTCATATAACTAAAATGGGTTGTTTATTCTTATTCGAAATATCAAAGGCAGATCCCCTAACCTTAGCTTTTATTATTATTGTGTTAATTCCTTTTACTTGCATATTTTAATTATTCTCATCTATTGTTGATATTATCTTGTAATATCTTTGAATCATTCATATCATATTTGCTTAGCTTATAATTTGTAGCGCTAAAATCTCCTTCCTTGTGGATTGACCCCGGTCTCACCGGGTTTATTACTTTGACACTCCTATACTTGGGAGACAATCCTTTTTCGGATGTTTCATACACCATAATACTACAATGATTTATAAGACAGTAAAAAACAAACAATTGCAGATGTAATAATGCAATTAAAATATACATGAGACAGAGATAAGATAACTCTCCAATTTATCAACTTCATCCATCACCAAAACATCGCATTACTACCCAACAACTCTTACAAATTAAAAATCAGGTCATAAGACAAAACCTAACAATTGATTGACATCGGTTACCGTCCGCACAACAAAGAAGTGCTACCTCTACCGTAACCCAAGCCACCAATTTTAAGAACTACGCACACCTTATAGTCGAGCTTCACCAGGTCCATTGAAGCTGCCAAGGTTCCTTATGTCCTTTCTGGAATGCAAATAATCCTAGCAAGTACAAGAGTAATCATTAGTGCATGATTAAGGAATATGTTAATTAGACAATCATCTCCAACAAATACCCTTCAAGGATCACCAAGCCCACTTGCAATCACATTCCTCAATGCTCAACAATAACACTTCAAACATTGTCAAAAATTTTCAAACAAATAAGAGCACTCAGCAACAAACTCATTAACTCACTACACTTCCACAAAAATTCCAAAACACATGAATCAACATCATGAGCAGGCCATTTAAATAAATCACTACAATTCAAGTTTAAGAACCATAAATATAACACACAAAGAGTAATTGGTATCAAAATATAAATGCAAATATCCAAAGAGCATACCTAAAAACAAAAAGAGCATAAGAATCTATAGTAGGATACTAGCTAAAAACATAAAATGCAAGCCGAACAAGCCTGCATAAAAAATTATAATATTAGACGTTATGATCTTCATTATCATCCTATGATTAGGAAGAGAATGAAAAAACATATTTCTATTAATAATTCTTGAATGGGTCTAAGGTGAAATGCATGAATTAATATAATGATTAACATATCTAATTAAATCTTAGATACAATAGTACTTGGTATCTAAGATTTAAAACCTATATTATCCTAAAACTCCTTACTTAACGAGGCCTTAATCTAAACAAGAGAAGAAAGTATAAGAAAGGTTTATAGGGTGAATTGATTTATTGATTTAGGTTATGAGGTGTTTAGGTGAATTGATTCAGGTTATGGGCGTTTATGTGAATTGATTTGGGTAATAGGTTGTTTAAAGGAATTGATTTGGGATATAGGGTGTTTAAGGAATTGATATGGGTTATGGGTGTTTAAGGCAACTGATTTAGATTATGGGGTGTTTAGATGAATTGATTTGGGCTATGGGTGTTAATGTGAATTGATTTGGGTTATGGCTGTTTATGTGATTGATTTGGGTTATAGGGTGTTTGGGTGAATTGATTTGGGTTATAGGGTCTCTACGGGAATTGATTCGGGTTATGGGTGTTTAAGACCATTAATTTAGATTATGGGCTGTTTAGATGAGTTGATTTTGGTTATGGGGTGTTTAAGCAATTTATGTTTGGCTTGATTTTCATAATTTGATCCTCTGTTTTAAGAATCCTTCTCAAGCATTTTGCTGCACTTTTCTAGAATACCTAGTTTAATTTGGTTTTCCTATAAGATTAGCCCACGAGATAGCAGCCATAGGACAATGAAAAAAATAGATGATTAGTAAGTCTCTGAGCATTTTTTTACATAAAACAGAGCAGGAGGATATAGCTTCATATTAGCCAGCTTTTTTTTTGGCACATATTCAGTTGTATTTACTCTAATGTGATTCCAGGCAATTTTTGCCGAAACTTTGGCCTTTCAAACTGATTGAATTGCTTGAATGTAACGCTATAAATTTTCTCAGATAGAGCCCTAGTTTATGATTTATATGAGTAATGTCAAGAACTGTTTAACGTCTATACTACTACACTCTTCGGTTTCATCAAAATCTGACTTGCCCAACTAGCTGCATCAGCTCTGAAAGTTTACATCTATTTCTCTATCATTATGTTGATAAATTGTTGTCCACTTTTATTGAGTGTCTATGGTTTTGTAATCGTGGTTTTTATGCTCTTTTGTTTTGCTGAAAAGTCTTCTCCATTATCATGGGAAGTGTTTTGTCTTTGCATAATTTTGTTCTGTTTTGGACTAAACAGAGTTCTGAATGGGTCCTAACATCAAACCCGATTGCAAATGAATGATTTCTAAGAAGAGACTTATAAAGTATATGAGGGGCAAATATCTTAAAAGAGTTTTGGATCTAGGCAGACATTATAAACATTACTCTTGATGGTAAAAAAATGTTTCTGCAGGGGTTTAGGAAGGTTCATTCAGATAGATGGGAGTTTGCAAACGAGAAGTTTCAGGGAGGGAAGAAGCATTTGCTAAAAAGCATTAAAAGGAGGAGTAGATTAAACACGCAACTAGACGGGGTAATAACTTCTGTTGAAGTGACAAAGTCTGGATTGGAGGCCGAGCTTGAGAGCCTAAAGGATGATCAGAATGCATTGAGATTGGAAATTTTGAACCTTAGACAGCAAAAAGAGGACTCTCTAAGTCAAATTGATGCTGTTGCAGAACGCATTAGATTTTCAGAATGTAAGCAGCAATAGATGTTGAGTTTCTTTGCCAAATTGGCTAAACACCCCAACTTTGTTCAACAGTTACTGCAGAAGAGGAAGCAACAAAGAGAGCTGGATGCGGGAGAATTTACTAAGAGAAGGAGATTGCTTGCAACCACCCAATACCCTGATAACTTGCCTGAGGCTGTGGATAGTAGCCAAAGTGTCAATTGCAAGAACCAGGCTCAGGAGCAATTGTAGCAATGCAATATGAGCACACTGACATGTTTCCAGACAGTACTATAATTTCTTACACATTTGAGAAGGTCTCATTCCCAGCTCCTATGGATGGTGAAAATGAACTCAGCAGCCCAATTCATGATCTGAAGGGCAATTTAATGAGTGAAACTGGTGAACAAGATTCATGTTCTGTGTATCGGGTGTTGGTGGGGAGCCTGCTTGGGGACAGTTCAGTTCTCGAAATATGGCTGATGAAGAACTGGCAGTAAATGACACTCAAATTTTTCATGAGTTGGAAGATTTTTAGTTTTGAAGTGCTCGTTCTAGAGATAGTGAATGGTCAGAGGAATAATTGTTTCTGGAAAGGAGAAATGTGGAAGACTTACTGAGCTTTGTAAGTAAAACATATATATATATATATATTTCATTGTTCCTGGTTGATAAGATTCAATAGGTTATATAAGTCTGACTTTGTGTGCAGGCATGGAAAATTTGAGGGAAGAAACAACAGCAAATATTATCGATCCCACTTTGAGTAGTGATTCAAGAACTGAAATGTTAAGATGCATTCATATTGGATTACTATGTATTCAAGAAAATATAACCAACAGAACATTAATGTCCTTATAATTACTTCAACACAGTTTGTTTTATAGCATCAAAAAGCAGAACCATCTTACAATTACTTTCTTATTGGAAATAACAACAGCAAAAGCAATGATTATGATAATGCAGAGCTAATTCCAACACATACCTTTGGGTCCAATGGTTAATAAGTTGTTGTCGTTCAAAACTGGAGCACCAACATTAGTAGTCATGAAAAGGGCATTGAACGCACTTGACGGACGGTGCTGCGCATCACCATGTAAACAGAATTACCCAAAGCAAAAGGTTAAATCATAATAGCAGAAAATATCCAAGTATAGTAAAGTTCTTACTTAGCAATTAATTAAACAGAACTCTAAGAAACGATTAGTAGTATCAGAATCTAAACGAGATTCCCATGAGCACAGAGTCATGTAATTTCTAAGCAAACTACAAAAATTAGTTGAAATTAGTAAAACTTTTAAATTTTTTTAATACATTCAATATGTACTTTTTTACAAATTGTGACCACTGAAATATCCAAAAATAAAGTCATAACAAGAAATAAAAACTGCATATTGAAAACTTAAATAAAGCAAAATGTAGCAAGGGATCTTGTAATTCACATTTACCAATCCTTCCTAGCTAACTCCATTGTCACAGGTTTTCTCATATTTGAATTGAACCCACTTCAAAATATTAGAACAATAATTACCTCATAAGCACTAATAAATTCTTGAATCTGATTGTTAAATAGAGTTGTTAGTTAAAAGCTTTAAGCTTCATTTAGACAAAACCAAGACCAAAACAGGGAAAACAAGATAGAGATTCACTTCACTTAACTTTCTAATTGTTTTTGAAGAATTTAGAAACAAATATTGCTATTAGGAATATACAACAAGAGAACCAAATTAACAATAATAAATAGAAGGATAAACTTGCAACTCTAAGTAGAAGCTAAGTGCTCCTTTGCAATTCTGTAGACCTTAGGCCTTGTGAAGAAAATTAATCCAATCAAATTCATTGGAACTCCACTAAAAATGAGTACCTGAAGAAGAGTAATTACCTTGAACTTTTAAAGTGGTTCAAGGTGAGGTAGATGACTGGAAAATAAGCTGTTAGTTAAAGCTGAACCTGAGTAGAAGTCAATCACCATTCCCGTACTATTGAGACGTGGTCTTTACACAAGAAATGTAGATGAGAAAGGCAGATGAGATTAGATTCAAAGGAGAAACACAGATGCAAATGAAAATATCAATGAACAATTTCAGTTAATTATTGAAACGCAAATGCAGATGAGCTTACCACAGTTTTAGCGAACTACAAAAATTAACATTATCTTTCAAAACTGTTAGAATCTTCTTTGTTTTGCTTGATGAATGGACTAACAACGCTCCAGATCGATGGCGCGAGATGTTTCAAGACGATGTAGACTACTTTCTTGCTAGATTAGCATGGCAGCTTCATGGTGGTAGCTTCGGCAGCAGTGCAGTGTTGATGAATCGACTACAACAACAATGGACTGAGATGAATTGACTTCAAGACTAAGAAGAGAGAAATGATTTCTAGGGTTACAAATCAAATCAACAGAGAGTGAATCAAGGCATTAACATCACAGTGTATTTTGCCTTATTTGGGGGTACAGGTGTTATTGACAACAACTCATTTACGTCAGCTATTAATGCCGCCTGATAGGTGTCTATTTATGTATTACTTTCATATCAATTTGTCCATGTTTCTTTGCTATATTCCTTGGTATTTTTATGGTTTTGTGTGGTTTGTAGGAGTTTTGGAGCAACTTGCACAAAAAATGGAGTAAAACCCTTCATTTTCACCTCTGCTAGTCAACCATCTTCTCGGATTTAATTGTATTGATATACAATGAACCCGATGACATATTATATACCGTTTGAAAGCTCTCGAAGTCAATTTTCTGGAGAAATTTAAGGTTTATAAATCCATTCAGTGTACCAAAAGTTATAATCAAAACAGTGTGAGAAGTATAGAAATATAATTCCACAAATCATTGTAGCATGTATAATACGGGACACTGTAGCAGGTTACTGTAGCAGAGTATTTAAACACATTTTAGGGTTTTATTTTGATAACTTGAAGAGGGGAGAACGTGGAGGAGGCTGCATCTTTGGATTTCTCTCATCTCGTGGAGTTCTTGAAGGAGATTGAAGGCTTGGAAAGAGGAAGAACTACAATCTTGAGAGTTTTTCATCAAATTTGCTAAGTTTTCCCTTTCCCTTTCATTTTCTGGAATGTCTCCATATTGTATTGTATTTGTATTATTTCTGAATATGTGTAACTAAATCTGAATTGGTTGAGGGTGATTTCAAAGCCCTTGATATGGTTTTTGTGAGTTGATTGTGCAAGAAGTTATTATCCAATTCTCTAATTGAAGTTGCTTGTATTTTCCCATGTTTAATGCTTATGATTACTTCCTGATTGTATTTGGGTGGCCAACTGAATATAATCTGGATATTGTCTATTGCTAGATTAGAAATCTTGATCCGGAATTGTCTTGAATTTCTAATCATTAGTAGCAAAATTGTGATCAGAGATTACAATTGGAGAATATAACCTCTGTCTCTTATACACATCTAGATGTGTATAAGAGACAGGCTTAGATCAACCTATCTTTCTTATCCTAATGCATCCATTGAATTAAATTTAGAGAGCTTGTTCTAGGTTGTTTAATGGATAGAGATTAAATAAAGAGCTTTTTTTATTTAACAACAAAGTAAGGAAAGATTGGGATAACAAAGCTTATTGTTATCTACGGTTGATAATTTCAATGGTGTAATTGGATGATAATTCTACAATTAATTCGCAAATCCATATCTTGTGGTGGAGAATGATCCCTTGACTAGATTTCTGTCATTGATTAATTCCCATTTCAATTAAGTTTGCATTGTGTTATTCATTAATTACCGTCGTATTCAGTTTTTCATCTAGTTAATCAAACAACAAAACCCCCCATTTAGTTAATTGTTACTGGAAATAACAAATTCAATTAGAATCAATCCTCGTGGGAACGATATCTTACTTATCACTTTATTACTTGTGCAACTAGTATACTTGCTAGTTTCGAACGCATCAAGTTTTTGGCGCCGTTGCCGGGGATTGATTTTCTAATCGATTTGTTAATTTATTTTCATTGTTGATTCGTGTTTTTTTTGTTTTTCTTTTCTGATTGTTTGTGTTTAGGCGACATGGCAGTAAACTTCCAACAATTCGGCATCGGATTTGAGCCACAACTGCCATGTAGAGTAAATGAGGTAAGCACTCCAAACATTGAACAACAACTTTCTGAGCTAACCTCTCTTGTGGAAAATATGGCTGTAAGACATATGCAGAAATCTTATGCATGTGGGGTATATTCTACCATGGAGCATCCAATGGACATGTATCCAACTTTACAAGAAGAAGATATGGAACAAGCCAATGCCATGGGTGGATTTTCAGGACAATCAAGGCAATGGTATGATCCCTTCTCTAATACTTATAATGCTGGATGGATAGATCACCCCAATTTTAGTTACGGGAATCATCAACCAATCGCCCCAAATGGCATACCAAATTGGCTGCAAGGTTTCAATCAACCTAGAGTGCAGCAACCATTTCAAATGCAACCACCACCACTGCCACATCCAGCACCACAACCAGCTTCACAAAACTCAGGTATGTCTCTCTAGGATATTGTTAATGCACTTGCCACTAACACAATGCAATTCCAGCAGGAAACTGGGGTAAGTATCCAAAATCTCGCAAATCAAATGGGACAATTGGCTACTAGCATGAGCAAATTCGAGGGCCAATGCTCAGAAAAATTATCTTCTCAAACGGTGATCAATCCAAGAGAGAATGCTTGTGCGATAACTTTGCGAAGTGGAGAGCAAATTCGAAATGGAGAGCAAATGTAAACTGGGGCAAGTATCCAAAACCTGGCAAAGAAATCACAAACTGATGAAGGAGATGACACCACTTCTACCATGAACAAGACATCATCTTCTAAGGTAAATCTTAAGACTCCTATTCCTTCTTATGTTACTCCTCCACCTTTTCCTAGCAGATTTGCAAAATCAAAGAAAGAGAAACAAGAACATGAAATCCTGGAGACTTTTCGTAAGATTGAGGTAAATATACCACTTCTGGATGCTATCAAGCAAGTATCTCGTTGTACAAAATGTCTCAAGGAGTTATGCACCAGTAAGAGAAAGTTAAAAGGGAATGAGAAAGTAAGTGTGGGGGAAAATGTTTTAGCTATTCTACAAAGAAAAATTCCTCCGAAATGCAAAGATCCAGGTACGTTCACCATTCTATGCACCATTGGTAAAACCAAGTTTGAAAGAGCTATGTTAGATTTAGGAGCATCTATTAATGTCATGCCATTTATTTATACTTCTTTAAATCTTTGACCTTTTGCGAAAACTGGTATTACCATTCAGTTTGCTGATCATTTTAATGCATATCCCAAAAGAGTTGTGGAAGATGTGCTTGTGCAGGTGAATCAATTGGTTTTCTTCAGCAGACTTCTATGTCCTTAAAATAGAGGATGAGACATCTCCTAATCCACAACGATTCTTTTAGGGAGACCATTCTCGAAAACTGCTAGAACAAAGATGATGTTCATGATGGCACTCTCACCATAGAGTTTGATGGCAAGGTGATCCGTTTCAATATTTTTGAGGCAATGAGGTACCCTAGTGACTTATATTCTGTTATTGTAGTTGACGTGACTGATTCTCTGCCACAACAATGTTTTGAGTTAACTCGCAAGAATGGATTGGATATAGCTATTAATGAGCACATAGGGACAGAAAATTCTAAGGAGTCAGAAATTTTGATACAAGTGTCCAAAGAAATGAAGGAAGTTGTGACAAGTTTAGATGAGACCATCGCAATAACCACAAATAGGTATGATGTTTCGTATATTCAATTTCCTTTATCTAATGAGAAAATTCTTCCTTCTGTGATGACAACCCCTGCCTTGGAGCTTAAGCTTCTTCCAGATCATTTGAGGCATGGATTCTTGAGTGAGAATGATCCTTTGCCAATTATAATAGAAATGGGCCTTGCACGAATACAAGAAGAGAAACTCGTCCGAATACTTACAGACCACAAAACAGCTATGGGGTGGACGATTGCTAACATCCAAGGCCCAGCCATATGCATGCACCAATTCTTGTTGGAAAAAGGATCCAAGCCCACTAGAGAAGCACAGCGAAGATTGAACCCTGCCATGATGGAACCAACGTCGGGCTGAGGACGTTAAACCAAGCGCTTATTGGGAGGCAACCCAATGTTTTTGAAAAATAAATAAAAAAAAGAAAAGAAAAATAAAATAAGGTAATAATGATCGATTTTTGTGTCTCGAGGAGATTCCTTTCGTAGACCATCAAATTGATCAGGTTTTATCTCTCTTTGCCATCTGTCTTACTTGTTTTTATATTTTTTTTACTTGTATTTTACTTTTGTTTGCTATCGTATTGTTATCTCTTTTATGTGTCTTTAGTTTCTTTTTTGCTCTTTTCTTTTCGTTTCTTTTGTTTAATTTGATTATTTCGTACTTTGTGCTCATTTGTGCAACAGCTTGAGGAAACACTGAAATAAGAATTGAAGCCATTGCTTGAAGGTTTGAAGCGTGCATATCTGGGAGAAGAACAAATTCAATCGCATTATCGGTAATATCTCTCCTTTTCTCCTCTTCAATGGATGCCGATATATTTCTATCGAACCTTCGTAAATATTTCTCTTCACTTCCTTAAAATGCTGTGTTTAAAATTTGTAAAGTACGGATGACTAAACTTTGGGCATTGATGCTCTTAAATGTGCCTGTTGATATCCGATGGCTTATCGAAGCCAAGGTGAGATTGTCCGGTGAGCCGGACATTAATCTCGCAAAATACATGCCTGGTCTAGGAAAGAGCTACTATGCCAAGAGGAGAAGAGCGAAAAGGTTACAAGTATGTTATAAATGTGCTAGATGGAATTGGAACCAGACTTGTCGTTCATTAGATTTTGCGTCCAGGAATAGAGAAGATAAACTTTCATTTATCAAGAATGGTTTGAGTAATGAGTCGCTGGATAATATTTTGTTAACTCTCGAGTCACATTCTTGTGGACTTGTTCAGCGTGAATTGCTTAATCTATGGACAAAATTTCGTGATGAATTGCACAGTGTTATTAGTCTAGGGAAAGTGATCTAAAAAACGACCCTGTTTGCCAGTTTATAAGGAAACTGGATGGGAAGAAAATCCCCGACTCATAGAAGGCGTTTCAGCCGTTACTGGACGTAAAACCAGAGGAAGATGTGAGCCACAATCACAACTACTTGTATATTTGAATGTGTGTTGTTATTGTCAATTTTTTTTTTTTCTTGTTTCGTTTGATCTGATTATCAATGTTGTTTTTGTGTTGTTGTTGTTTGTTGATTTTGTTTGTTTTAATTTCAAGTTTTCTTTTGACAAACCATATGACTACCCTATGGCATAAGTACACGTGGGAGACAAGTGTGGAGGTTTTGTCAACCTCCACCAAAAGTATATCTCTACTTTGCATCCTTCACATGAGAGACAAGTATGGCGGTTTTGTCAAACCCACCGAAAGTATATGTTCATTTTCCATGCTTCACGTGGGAGACAAGTGTGTAGGTTTTTTCAAACCCCGCCGAAAGCATATCTCATTTTTTCAAATCTTGGGGCGATAAATCTGCATCGAGCAACCCCCACCGAAATTATGTCCTCATGTGTCAAATTTGAGAGTTTTAAGTGTGTATATATCCATTCTGCATATTTTCAAATGTCATTTTATAACCTGTCTTGCACTTGAATCGCATAATACCTAACGTTCATCATTGTCTTACTCAAGTCTAGAGCACTTTTAGAAATGGAGAAAGCACCAATTCGGCGATTCCAAAATATATGCGTATTTTGTGGATCGCAATTTGGTAAAGATGGAGATTTTACAACAGCATCTCTTGATCTTGGTAGGACATTAGCTGCGAGGGGTATTCATTTGATTTATGGAGGGGGGTAGTCTTGGGTTAATGGGGTGTGTGTCGACAACTACATCCCTAGGAGGGAGTAAAGTTCTCGGCATTATCCCTAAACCATTAGCTGTACGAGATATCGTAGGCAATACAATCGAGGAAGAGTTACAGGTCTCTAGCATGCATGAGCGTATTGCGCATATGGTTGTTAAGTCCGATGCATTTATAGCTTTGCCTGGTGGTTATAGTACATTAGTGGAGATATTTCAAATCACCTCTTGGGCACAGCTAAACATCCATCGGAAACCCATTGGTTTGTTAAATGTCAATAAGTTTTTTGATGGTTTGTTGTCTTTTATTGATCAAGCAGTAGAAAAAAACTTCATCTCACAGTCGGCGAGGCAAATCCTGGTTACAGCTTCAACTGCAGGGGAGTTAATTGATAAACTACAAGAATTCGTCTATTTGCCTGATCCAACAACGGCTCGGATAGATTGTTTTGGAGAAGGTAATAAAAAGCGTAGACTGGATTTAACGCTCCATCTAAACTGGATTTAAAACTCCATCTGTAATCTCTATCTGCTGGTTTGCTTCATTTTCGTTTACTTTCTCTTTATTGTGTTTATTTGAGTTTTTGTTTTTCAGGTTGTTTCTCCCCACACCCGGTAATATTTTTTAATCTTGGCTTTTAGAGTGGTGGCTTAAAAAGTTCAAGTTCTCTTGAAACGCATTCTGGATTTCTTTAATCCATAATGGCTGAATAAGGAGGCAAACTTCTAAACTTTTTAAACCCATTCTAACTGACTTGTTTGTGTTTGCTGATTTGTTGGACTTTATTTTTTTCTGATTAAGTTTAGTTTTATGTAATTTGGAGTTGTGTGTTTTTTTATTTTTGTTGTTTTTTTTTTTTTTTTTTGAAAATTTTTATCAGTTTCGATCCGAAAAAAAAAAACATTGTGGAAAAACCTGAGAATGGCAGAATATGGGGATTTCTTAACTCTTGAAACGCATTCTCTCTCAATAAATCTGTAGTTTGTTTATTTCATGTTGTTTGAAGTGTCTTGTTTCTTGTTTTGTTCTTTCATAATAAAGGTATATAGGCTGGAAACCTTAAGTCTGCGGGCTACTGGTCATAAGGATTGTTGAAATATACAATCTTGACTCAGGTGTAACAACGCCACGTACCTCTTTTCTTGCCTTTTGGGGGTCGATGATAAGATAATGATTGAATTAAGAATAACTCTTGGAAAATGATAAATGATGCATGGATCTGTGTGCTGTAAATGTTTATTGGTTTTCGCTTTGCTTTTGATTCCTTGCGCAACATTGAGCACTGAGCTTTTATCACTGATTTATTTGTTCACTTAGAGAAAGTTTATGTAATTTAAATGTTTCTTCAGATTTCAATGAATTCTAGAACATGTTTGATGGTCACTCGAGGCGAAATCCTAGACTGTGCAACATTGGGGAAATGATTTAGGCCATCTTTGGACCGTTTGAGCCTTAATAGCCAACCTTGACTGAAATTGATCCCTAGTTACCCCTTTTGAGCCTTTGTAAGCCTTTTTCTTTGTTAACTCACTAAAAGATTTCCTAACCTCAAATGAATTTGTTCCAAAAAGTTTATCCCTTACCTATGAGCATGTAGATCATTCACAATTAAATTCTGAGCTATGTTCTGGTTTTGGGAAGTTAGAGGAGGTTGGGATGTGTCATGAGCAATGCAAGTGAGTTCTATTGTGTTTAAAAAAAAAAAGCCAATCTGTACTTATCGTCCACGTACTGTCTCTTATACACATCTAGATGTGTATAAGAGACAGGCTATATTCCTTGGTATTTTTATGTTTTTGTGTGGTTTTGATATTTGTAGGAGTTTTGGAACAACTTGCACAAAAATGGAGTAAAACCCTTCATTTTCACCTCTGCTAGTCAACCATATTCTCGGATTTAATTGTATTGATATACAATGAACTCGATGACGTATTATATACCGTTGGAAAGCTCTCGAAGTCTATTTTCTCGAGAAATTTACGGTTTATAAATCCATTCAGTGTACCAAAAGTTGTAATCAAAACAGTGTGAGATGTATAGAAATATAATTCCACAATCACTGTAGCATGTATAATACGGGGCACTGTAGCAAGTCACTGTAGCAGAGTATTTAAACACATTTTAGGGTTTTATTTTCATAACTTGAAGAGGGGAGAACGTGGTGGAGGCTTCAGCTCTGGAATTGTTTCATCTCTTGGAGTTCTTGAAGGAGAAAGGAAGCTTGGAAAGAGGAAGAACTACAATCCAAAGAGAATTACATAAATTTGCTAAGTTTTTCCCTTCCCTTTCATTTTCTGGAATGTCTCCATGTTGTATTGTATTTACCACGTTCTTAAACATGTGTAACTGAATCTGAAATGGTTGAGGGTGATTTCAAAGCCCCTGATATGGTTTTTGTAAGTTGATTGTGCAAGAAGTTGTTATCCAATTCTCTAATTGAAGTTGCTTGTATTTTCCTATATCTAATGCTTATGATTGCTTGCTGGATTGTATTTCGAATGGCCAACTGAATAATCTGGTTGTTGTCTATTGCTATACTAGAAATCTTGATCCGTAATTGTCTTGAATTTCTAATCCTTAGTAGCAAAATTGTGATCAGAGATTGCAATTGGAGAATACAACCTAAGTTAAATAATCCGAGCGTGTTTGTTTATTGCTTAGATCAACCTATCTTTCTTATCGTAATGCATCCATTGAATTAAATTTAGAGAGCTTGTTCTAGGTTGTTTAATGGATAGAGATTAAATAAAGAGCCTTTTTTATTTACCAACAAAGTAAGGAAAGATTGGGATAACAGAGCTTGTTGTTATCTACGGTTGATAACTTCAATGCTGTAGTTAGATGACAATTCTACAATTAATTCACAAATCCATATCTTGTGGTAGAGAAGGATCCCTTAACCAGCTTTCTCCCATTGATTTTCATTCAAATTTACTTTCTGTTTTGTTATTCTTCGTTTGCATTATTATTTCATTTAGTAAAGCATTCAACAAAAATCCCCCCCTGTTTAGTTTATTGTTGCTGGAAATAACAAATTCAATTAGAATCAATCCTCGTGGGAATGATATCTTACTTATCATTTTATTACTTGTGCGACTAGTATACTTGCTAGTTTCGAACGCATCAAGTTTTTGGCGCCGTTGCCGGGGATTGATTTTCTAATCGATTTGTTGTTTTGTTGTTATTGTTAATTCCTATTTTTGTTTGTTTTTCTTTTCTGATTGTTTGTGTTTAGACGACATGGCAGTAAACTTCCAACAATTCAGTAGCCGATTTGAGCCACAATTACATTGGAGTGTAAATGAGGTAAGCACTCAGAACATTGAACAACAACTTTCTGAGCTAACTTCTCTTGTCGAAAACATGGTTGTAAGAGATATGCAAAAATCTTATGAATGTGGGATATATTCTACGATGGAGCATCCAATCGACATGTATCCAACTTTACAAGAAGAATATATGGAACAAGCCAATGCTATGGGTGGATTTCCAGGACAAACGAGGCAATGGTATGATCCTTTCTCTAGCACTTACAATGCTGGATGGGAAGATCATCTTAATTTCAGTTACTGGAATCATCAAATGAGAGTTCGAAACTAGCAAGTATACTAGTCGCACAAGTAATAAAGTAATGAGTAAGATATCATTCCCACGAGGATTAATTCTAATTAAATTTGTTATTCGAAAGTGAAAACAGAATAAATGGGGGGTTTTGTTGATTGATTAACTAAAATCAATACGAAAGCAAATGAATAATAATACAATGCAAAGTTAAATCAATTGAGAGATACACAATGAAAGAAATCTGGTTAAGGGATTATTCTCTACCACAAGATATGGATTTGCGAATTAATCACAGAATTGTCATACAATTACACCATTGAAATTATCAACCGTAGATAACAACAAGCTCTGTTATCCCAATCTTTCCTTACTTTGTTGTTAAATAAAACAGGCTCTTTATTTAATCTCTATCCATTAAACAACCTAGAACAAGCTTCTAAATTTAATTCAATGGATGCATTACGACAAGAAAGATAGGTTGATCTAAGCAATAAACACACAAGCTCGGATTATTTAACTTAGGTTGTATTCTCCAATTGCAATCTCTGATCACAATTTTGCTACAAGGATTAGAAATTCAAGACAATTACGGATCAAGATTTCTAGTCTAGCAATAGACAATATCCAGATTATATTCAGTTGGCCACCCAAATACAATTCAGCAAGCAATCATAAGCATTAGACATGGGAAAATACAAGCAACTTCAATTAGAGAATTGGATAACAACTTCTTGCACAATCAACTACAAAAACCATATCAGGGGCTTTGAAATCACCCTCAACCAATTCAGATTCAGTTACACATGTTTAAGAACGTGTAAATACAATACAACATGGAGACATTCCAGAAAATGAAAGGGAAGGGAAAAACTTAGCAAATTTGATGTAATTCTCTTTGGATTGTAGTTCTTCCTCTTTCCAAGCTTCCTTTCTCCTTCAAGAACTCCAGGAGATGAAAGAATTCAGAGCTGCAGCCTCCACCCCGTTCTCCCCTCTTCAAGTTATGAAAATAAAACCCTAAAATGTGTTTAAATACTCTGCTACAGTAACGTGCTACAGTGTCCCGTATTATACATGCTACAGTGATGTGTGGAATTACATTTCTACAATTCTTACACTGTTTTGATTACAACTTTTGGTACACTGAATGGATTCATAAACCGTAAATTTCTCCAAAAAGTAGAATTCGAGAGCTTTTCAACGATATATGATATGTCATCGGGTTCATTGTATATCAATACAATTAAATCCGAGAAGATGGTTGACTAGCAGAGGTGAAAATGAAGGTTTTACTCCATTTTTGTGCAAGTTGCTCCAAAACTCCTACAAACATCAAAATCACACAAAAACATAAAAATACCAAGGAATATAGCAAAGAAACATGGACGAATTGATATGAAAATGATATACAAATAGACACTTATCAAATTCCCCCACACTTAGACTTTGCTAGTCCTCGAGTGATAGGTGTCTATTTATGTATTACTTTTATATCAATTCGTCCATGTTTCTTTGCTATATTCCTTGGTATTTTTATGTTTTTGTGTGGTTTTGATGTTTGTAGGAGTTTTGGAGCAACTTGCACAAAAATGGAGTAAAACCTTCATTTTCACCTCTGCTAGTCAACCATCTTCTCGGATTTAATTGTATTGATATACAATGAACCCGATGACATATTATATACCGTTGGAAAGCTCTCGAAGTCTATTTTCTGGAGAAATTTACGGTTTATAAATCCATTCAGTGTACCAAAAGTTGAATCAAAACAGTGTGAGATGTATAGAAATATAATTCCACAAGTCACTTTGTTTTTTTTAAATAAGGGCCAAAAATTTGGAGTATATACGGTAGGCGCACGTAGCAAGTCAGTTGTCTAGAGAGTATTTTTAAAAACACCATTTTAGGGTTTTATTTTCATAACTTGAAGGGGGGAAAACGTGGGAGGAGGCTGCATTTCTGGATTTCTCTCATCCCTTGGAGTTTTTGAAGGAGAAAGAAGATTTTGAAAGAGGAGGAACTACAATTCCAAGAAGATTCATATACAAAGAAGATTTTCAAAGAATTTGCTAAGTTCTTTCTTTCCTTTTCAATTCTGGAATTTCTCTGTATTGTATTTGTTATTCTGATTGAATATGTGTAACTAAATCTGAATTTGTTGAGGGTGATTTCAAAGCCCTTGATATGGATTTTGTGAGTTGATTGTGTAAGAAATTGTTATCCAATTCTCTAATTGAAGTTGCTTGTATTTTCCCATATCTAATGCTTATGATTGCTTGCTGATTGTATTTGGAATGGGCAACTGAATATAATCTGGTTGTTGTCTATTGCTAGAGTAGAAATCTTGATCCGTAATTGTCTTGAATTTCTAATCCTTAGTAGCAAAATTGTGAACAGAGATTGCAATTGGAGAATACAACCTAAGTTAAATAATCCGAGCTTGTGTGTTTATTGCTTAGATCAACCTATCTTTCTTATCATAATGCATCCATTGAATTAAACTCAGAGAGCTTGTTCTAGGTTGTTAATGGATAGAGATTAAATAAAGAGCATGTTTTATTTAACAACAAAGTAAGGAAAGATTGGGATAACAGAGCTTGTTGTTATCTACGGTTGATAGACTTACAATGCGTAATTGGATACAATATCAATGTTAATTATCAAAAAATTCATACGTGTGGCGAGAAAGCAACCCTAATTAAACCAAGTGTCTCTCATTGAATTTTCAATTCATTTAATATTGTGTTGTGTTATTCTTTATTTGCCTTCGTATTCAGTTTAATTAATCATTCAACAAAACCCCCCATATTTAGTTTGTTGTTGCTGAAAAAATAACAAATTTAATTAGAATCAATCCTCGTGGGAACGATATCTTACTCATCACTTTATGACTTGTGTGACTAGTATACTTGCTAGTTTCGAACGCATCAAGTTTTTGGCGCCGTTGCCGGGGATTGATTTTCTAATCGATTTGTTATTTTTTTTTCATTGTTGATTCATATTTTCTTTGTTTTTCTTTTCTGATTGTTTGTGTTTAGACAACATGGCAGTAAATTTCTATCAATTCAGTAGCGGATTTGAGCCACAAGTACCATGGAGAGTAAATGAGGTAAGCACTCCGAACATTGAAAAACAACTTTCTGAGCTAACCTCTCTTGTGGAAAACATGGCTGTAGGAGATATGCAAAAATCTTATGAATGTGGGATATATTCTACAATGGAGCATCCAATCGACATGTATCCAACTTTACAAGAAGAATATATGGAACAAGCCAATGCCATGGGTGGATTTCCAGGACAAACGAGGCAATGGTATGATCTTTTCTCTAGCACTTACAATGCTGGATGGGAAGATCAACATAATTTCAGTTACTGGAATCATCAACCAATCACTCCAAATGTGATACCAAATCGGCCACAAGGTTTCAATCAACCTAGAGTGTAGCAACCATTTCAAATGCAACCACCACCAATGCCACATCCAGCACCGCAACCAGCTTCGCAAAACTCAGGTATGTCCT